>PVLA01006066.1:0-132046 GCA_004027455.1 Hydrochoerus hydrochaeris | reverse complement strand
GAAACAACCAAGATGCCCATCAACTGCAGAGTGGATGAAAAAGATGTGGCATTTTTATACAATGGAATATTACTCAGCTATAAAAAAGGATGACCTTGAGGCCTTCATAGGCAAATGGAGACAACTTGAGACTATCCTCATTAGTGAAATAAATAAGAATCATATTTATAAATATCATATTGTGTCTCTAGTGTAAAAACTAAATAAAAGCTACAAGAGTAATAAAACCAAAATGTGTAGTTGCTATTGTAAAAAAGAGAGGAAAAGAAAGGGCTCTAAGGGATATAACTGCATGTATGTTTGAGTGTGTAAAATAGATGACCATATTGCTGAATCTTTGTTGGATCTTTGAGCAGAACTGTTTGTAGTCTGACTGTTTGAATATTTACTATGTACCCTTTAACTTTGTAACTTGAACAACTACATCCAGGATGACAGTACATAACCTATAAATTACTGATTTCTTATGGGGCTTTTTCTCACTCTCCTTTTTCTTTCTTTCTTTTAGAATTCTGTATTGTTGCTACACTTTTTTATGTTTTTTTTCTTCTCTTTAAAAAAATTTTTAAAATATATAATTGCTATTATAAAAAAAGAGGAAATAGGAAGCACTAAAAAAGATATAGCTGCATGTATGTTTAGATGTGTGGGATTGATGACCATATTTCTAGGTTCTTTTTGGATTGTTGAACAGATCTGTTTGCACTCTCACTACTTTAGTGTCCACTTTGTGTGCTTTAATTCTGTAACTTGAATAACTATTTCTAAAAGAACAATATGTGATGTATCAACTAGTGATTTCTTACTGTTTATCTTCTTTTCTTGAAATTCTGTCATATTTCTACCTTTTTCCTGTTTATTTTTTCTCTTTAAATAAAAAAATGTATAATTGCTATTGTAAAAAAGAGAAAATAGGAAGTGCTATAAAAGATATAACTGCATGTATATTTATGTGTGCAGGATTGTTACCCATATTTCTTAGTTCTTGTTTGATTGTTAAAGAGATCTGTTTGCAGTCTCACTGCTTGAGTGTCCATTTTTTGTGCTTTAATTTTGTAACTTGAACAACTATTTCTAAAAGAGCACTATATATTTATCAACTAGTGATTTCTTACTGTTTATGTTTCTTTGAAATTCTGTAATATTTCTCTCCTTTTTCTGTTTTATCTCTTTAAATAAAAAATTTTTAAAAAAAGAAATTATACTCCTTAATATTTCTCCAAAGAAGCTGAAAATCAGTGTTCACACAAACAGCTATGTCTATTATTCATAGAATCTTTATTTATAATTACCAAAATTTGGAAACAAAGGTGATGAGAATGAATGCCAAATACACTGTGTTGCATTCAGACAATGGAATATTATTTATTGCTAAACATAAATGAGTGATAACTGGGCATGGTAATACATACTTGTGATCCCAGAACTCTGGAGGCTAAAGCAGAAGGATCACTATGAGTTTGAGGTCAGCCTGGAATACATAGCAAGTGCAAAGCCAGCCTGCAGTACATAGTATGGCCTTGTCTCAAAAAAATAAAATAAAAGAAAGAAAGGAATGAGCTATCAAACCATGAAAAGAGAGAATATTAAATGCCTACAATTAAGTGAAAGAAGCCCATCTGAAAAGGCTACAAACTGTGTAATTCTGAGCACAGTCATCCCTCAGTAGCAATGAGGGGCTAGTTCCAAAACCCTTATGAATACCAAAATCCGTAGATGCTCAAGTCTCTTATATAAAATGGCATAATAAGGGGCTCAAGGTGTAGCTCAGTGGTAGAGCCCTTGCTTACCATAGGCAAGACCCCAGGTTTCCTTCCCAGCAACACAAAAACAAGATTAAATGGTATAGTATTTGCAAGTATACAAGTTGCACACAAGGAATAGGTTGCATATACCCAGTGCACATCTTCCTATACACTTTAAGTCAACTCTACCACAAATTGCTTGCCCAATACACATAAATACTGTGTAAATAGTTGTTAAACTGTATTGTTTAGGGAATGACAAGAAATAAAAATCTGTCCATGTTCAGAAGCAATTTTTCCCTAATATTTTCAATCTTCAGTTAGTTGAATTTGTGAATTAAAGAAGCCACAGATATGGAGGGTCAACTGTACATGACATTCTGGAAAAGGGAAATGTATGAAGATAATAAAAATATCAGTGATTGTCAAGAGTTGCAGAGAGGGATGAACAGATAGAATACAGAGTGAAAATGCTATGCATGGTAATAGTAGGTTCATGTCATGATACATTCATTCAAACCCATAGAGTGTGCAACACCAAGGGCGAACTCTAATGTTAACCATGGGGCTTAGGGGATAATGATGAGTCCGTGCAGGTTTGTCAGTTATGACAAATGGACCCTGCTGGTGCAGAACGTTGCTAGTGGGGGAGGCTCTGTATGCATGGGGACAGGAGGTATCTGAGAATTCTCTGTGCTTTCTGTTCAGCTTTGCTACAAACCTGAAAGTGCTCTAAAAACAATAGTTTACCTGGGGAAAAGACTCATCCTGACACAGACTACTAGATATGCAAATTCAAACCACTGAATGATTTTCTGCCCTCTGATTTGCAAAAATCAGAAAATTTAATCACTTACTGATGGTGAGGATATGGGAAAATAAATATTTGCTTATTCCACCAGTAAGATTGTAAATTTCTATAAGTTCACTGGAGGATAATTTGGCACTCTTTCTCAAAATTACAAATACATTTTGACAGAACAGTTTCATCTGGAGGAACTTATTCTGAGGATATGATCCCTCATGTGTGACATAATGCATGTATATAGTCATACATTGCAGTTATTCATGTGGTAGTAAATGACCAAAAACATAAAATACATAATTTTAAATAAATTATAGCTCAAACAAAACTGCTTTGAGACTGAGGAAACTACATACTGATATAGAAAGATCTCTTAGATGTATTAAAAGAAGAGCAAATGCAAAACTATTTAAGTTTAAAAAGGAAAAACAAGAAGGAAAATATATTCACATGTCTATAGGTTACCTGTGCAAATAATATTTCTGGAAAGACACATAGGAAAGTAGTGATAGCAATTTCCTAATAGAAAGTGTGGGAATTAATCAGATGAGAGACAGAAGTAGGAAGAATACTTTTTTCTGTATGCTTAAAAAATGTTTTAAACCATGTGAATTTATTCAATAAAACAAGAATATAAATATATAAACAAAACAAAATATAGCCCATGTCTAAGTCATAAATGTGTATGTCCCTCCTAATGAAATAGAAAACATCCAAAAATATCAGTTTGCTTTTCTTTGAATTATAGAACTGTAATTTTAAATTATTTTAATAGCAGTACATGTGCACATATGCACAAATGCCTTTATGTAGGTTCTGAGTTTCCCCCAGAAGCTGGCCTAAACACTGTTAGCTGCTCAGCCTTGGTGCTGCTAGTACATTATCTATCTACCTATCTATCTTTCTATCTTATTCAGTGCTGGGGATGGAACCCAGGGTCTCATGTCTCATGCTGTGAAAACACTCTATCACCCAGCTACACTCCCAGGTTCATGGCTAAGTCTTGATGTTGACCTGATGAACATGAATTATTTCACAAAATGTGAATATATAGAGAGGACACTCTATGACCATGGCAAATCAAGGCATATCAAAACCACTCTCTAATCATGCCTAACGCAGACAAAACATGAACATTGTCCAGACCGCAAAACACCAAACATCCTCCTTGCTTTTCTAATGAGTGACTTGATGCTGCTTTACCAACTACAGCTGTAATTTCACTTTAGTCTGCCTTCCCTATGGGTAAGATTTACTGAACCACCCAATCACAAAATTGTCCCTGCTTTCTGATAGCACCCATTCTGAGGTGAACCACTTCTTCCTTGTACCCTTCCTCCAAACCACTCACCCACACCTCAAGTTCCTGAGTGAGTCTTTCTGTAAGATGATGTTGTTTTTACTGAGATGCCCCGTGATTCCTTATGGTAGGGTTTCTCTCCTGTTGCTTTGAGTAATAAGCCAAACTTGCTATATTACATGAGTGTTCCTGGGGTCTTTGGCTGAAGAGTGTTGCCAATGCATACAGCATAAAGTTTAGATCATTTCCAACTTAATCTGGTATTTAAACATTAGTTTCTGCTATAGGCAATTTGGACTCAAATCTATCCTGGTTCAGTCAGCCTAAGACCACCAGGACAAGCTAAGAAGTGACAAAGTTAGGTCAACTGACATCTTGTTATGTGGGAAAATCTACACAAGAGAAGCCATGACATCTCACCAGACAAAGAATTTTGGGGAAAGGGTAGAATTTAGGTGTCACTGAAGGAACCATTCATTATTTTGATAGGTTCAAAACTACTGGGGTAAGTCCAAATATAGATTCAGGTTGGTAGTAGAACATTAGTGCTTTCCATGGATACTGTAAAGTTAAGATAGATCCAAGATGTTACCTCGAGAACTATCTGCAATTCTGCGCATGACTGGAAACCAAAGTAGCTTCTTTCTCACCAAGTGACAACCCCTAGGCAAAAGTGCAAGTTTCCTTTTTATTGGTACAATTTCAAAGAATGGATCTTCTAATAGCTATAATTTTAGAAAAGAAAGTTTCTCAGTAACAAAGCAATAATTTTTCAAAGAAGAAACATTATGACAGTATGTAGCTATAGCACAACCTTGAGAAAAACATCAGTGCTTGCCCAATTAGCAGCTACCTTCCTCTCTCTCAGTCCTCCTAGCTCAGTGAAAGACAGGGCCTACTTTTATTTTCTCAAATCTCATCTATGCCTCTCACCATATATTTTCAGACAAGTAGCTTGACCCCCTTACACCTCAATTATCTCAACTATAAACTGAGGATGATAATAATAATACTATACAGGATAATAATAATATTATTATACAAAATAATACTATACAGGATAATATAAGAATTAAATAAGATACTGTTGGTAAAGAGTCTACCATATCACATGGAGATAGTGATGCTCATTAAATGGGTTATCCACATAGAGATTTCTGAGATCAAATGAGCAGTTTGTGTATCCTAGCCTTAGGGCACACAACAAAATCCATCCTATGAGAATCTATTTTCACCCTTTTGTAAGACTCAATTTATTGAATGTTGTGTAGCTTTATGCTCCATGTTGGAAGAATAGAAATGAGTAGTACCTTCAGGAAGCTTAAGTTGTTGTCACATGTTTTGTTTTGTTTTTTGTATTTTTTTAAAGGAAGCTTATTGTTAAAGAGATGGGAGGGGGTATCCAGGAGGGAAAGATTTTTTTCACAAGGAAGACTTCAGTCTTGAAGAAAGCAGTGCAGCCTGAAAGATGAAGGGTTTAAATCCAAGGAAATGATGAAACCAGGATTCTAAGCAAGATTCTTAGCAATGTGTTACAATGATTGAGAGTCCCAAGATGTACTGTTGCAACAACAACAACAACAAGAATAATAGAGAAAGAAGAATGGAGAGGGAGAGAGGGAGAAGGGAAGAGAAGGGAGGGGACGGCAAGAGTAAGGGGGGTTTCTTTGAGATCTACAGCAGAACACTTAAGAGCTGCGAGGACTGGTGAACATATACATGGTTCTATCTGTAATATTTCTGACCCTTTCTTTTTTGGTCTCTTTGTGACAGGGTCTCTCTATGCAGCTCAGGTTGGCCTTGAGCTCACTTTGTAGCCCAGGCTGGTCTCAAACTCACACCTATCCTCTTGCCTCAGCCTCCCAAGTGCTGGGATTACAGGTGTGAGCCACCACGCCCGGCTTTCTGACCCAGTTTGTCCTGGTTATCTCATAAAGCTTTTAATTTGAGAGAAACAGTACATTTAAGAGCCTTTCTTTTTCTGCCATGAAAATTACATGATTAAATCTGGACAACTGGAATTTAAACACTCATTTCCCACCAGAGCTGAATTCAAATACAGTCACTAAAATGCATCATGATTATTTAGATGCATTTCAGTCTCAAAATATGAAGAAAATATATATTTCAGTCTAAAAAAAGATCATATCCTTTGGCTTCTTAAAAATTATGCTTGTACTGGTTAATGATGAAGAGTTTTTTTAACTTGTGTAATTCTGTAGCAGAGACAAAAATCTGTTAATATTATAAAACACCAAATTTCTGTACAGTGTGTATTTTCTATCACTTGACTATACTCATTTTCCAGTAATACCTGACACCTTGTGTTGAAACAAAATCTATCTGAAGGAAAAATTTCAAATAATGTAAAAGCTTATGCCAAAAATCATTTATTAAAGCAGCATTTGTAATGGTGGAAAGATTGATACCAACACTAAAAATTACAACACTAGAACATTAATTATGGTATTTCAGATGGATGGGTTATCATGCAATCATTTAAAAATGTTTTTTAAAAATTTAGACACCCCTAGACAAACAATTATCTAACACTATTAAAAATGCAAGACATGAACACTATTTTTTTTTTTTGAGATGGGGTCTCACTGTACAGTTCTAGCCTGAGGCAGGAGGACTGCTGGAGTTCAAGGCCAGCATGGGCTTGAAGCCATCCTGAATCACACAGCTAGATCCTGTCTAAAGAAAAAAAGAAAAGAAAAAAGATAAATGTTAGCCCAAGTATGGAGAAGTTGGGATCCTTGAGTACTGTTGGCAGGAATGTAAAATGGTGTAGCCAGTATTTTATTTTATTTTATTTTTATTTTAAAGAGAACAAAACAAAACAAAACAGAATAAAACTAATCAGAACAGAACAATGAAAGTGATATAGGACTTCAAAACAAGATAACAGGAAATCAACAATGGCTACCATATTGTTTCTTGTTTTCTTCAAAATAGTTGTCCATACCATCAGACATAATAAAATCAAACAAAGCAAAGCAGAATAAAACCAATCAAAACAAAAGAATAGAGGTGTTACAGGACTTCAAAACAAGATAATAGGAAATCAATAATGGCTACCATAATACATCTGTTATCTCCAAAACAGCTGTGCATACCATCAAACAGAGTAAAGTTATACCCAACAAGACAGAATAAAACCAAACCTAAGAAAACTATGAAAACAATACAGGAATTCAAAACAAAGATAGTAGGAAATTAACGATGGTTACCACCTTCCCTTTTTAGATGTTTCCTCCCCTATCACTTTCATAATATCTAATTGTACATTTTGGATCCCACTAACTCCTTCAGTTTTTTGCACTAGGAAATAACACAATGTTCACCCATATGAGTCTGAACCATCTCACCCATAAGCATGATCTCAAATTGCATCCATTTGCCTACAAGAGCCTCAAGATTATCCTTCTTTATTGCTGAATAGTTTTCCATTGCATAAAAACACCATATCTTTCTTATCCATTCTGCAGTTGACAGCAAGCTACCCCTGCTTTTTTCTGGTTTCTGTCACCTGAAACATTGTTTTTTCTCCTTTGACTTTCAGTCTCTGAATTTGCTTTTGAATTAAATGTGTTTCTTGTATATAGCATATTGATGGATCTTGTTTCTTGATCTACTCTCTCCCTGTGTTTCTTTTTATTGGTGAACTGAGGCCATCTACATTAATGGGCACAACTGGCATGCATTGTAACCATCTGCATGCTCTCCTCCCCACTTTTCCCCTTGGTTAATTGCCTGCCCTATTTAGTGACCCCACTCTGCTTGTAACTAGTATTTTAAAAATTGCAGTTTGGGGCTGCCTGAGGTGTGCTGAGCCCAGGGGGAGTGAGGGAGGCTGAAAAAGCGGCACAGCCCTCTTCTCCGCTCCACCCCGGGAGTCTCTGGGACACCCTTGGCGCCTGTGTCAGCTGGGAGCCCTGCCCTCTCCATTCCCCTGCACCCTTGCTGGCGGCTGGCCAGGGAAGACGTGAAGCTGGCTTTCCTCACATCCACAGAGCAAGATGGGAGATGCCAGAAGTTTTACCTAGATTGTTCTTAGGTCTGTATTCTTTTGCGATGAAAAGCTAATGCAGGGCAAGTATGATACTTTTTTTCTTTGTATGACTAAGGAATTTATTGATGGGAGCTTAAAAACTGAAGAAGCTCTTGTCCATAGAAATGCAGGGATCTCCAGAAGTACTGTCTTTTTTGTTGCATACATTATGGAAACATTTGAAATGAAGTACAGAGATATGCATTTGCTTATGTGAAAGAAAGAAGATTTTGTATTTGTCCTAATGCTGGATTGTCTGTCAACTTCAGAACTATGAAGCCAGTAGCTAGCAAAATTAACAATACAGATGACGTTGCCACTCCACATAGAAAGGTCCTTATCTGTTCATTCTGGAACCACAAGTAGTTTGAAAAGAACATGAAGAAGATGATTTTGGAAACATGCAAGTAGTGACATGTACAGAATGGCTGACTCAAGAGTAACATTATAAAGGCGTGAATTTCTATTTGGAAAGAGAAAATACTAAACATGATAATGATGCCTTGGTGGCATATGTCTACAATCCCAGTGCTAGGAGGCTGAGGCAGGAGGATTGCTGTGAGTTCTAGGCCAGCGTGAGCTACATAGTGAATTCAAGGCCAGCCTCTACTACATAGTGAGAACCTGTCTTTACTTTTTTTCTTTTTTAAAAAATTTTATTTAAAGAGAAAAAAGCAAAACAAAAAAAGGGGTAGAAACAATACAGAATTTCAGAAAAAAATAAACAATAAGAAATCACTAATTGATAAATTACATATTGTCTTCTTAGACATAGTTGTTAAAGTTACAAAATTAAAGCAAACAAGGTGGACATTGAAACAGTGAGACTACAAAGAAGTTCAATGATCCAGTAACAACTTAGCAACATGGTTATCAATCCTACACACTTAAACATACATGCAGCCATATTCTCTAGAGCACTTTCTTTTCTTCTTTTTAATTTTAAGTCCATTATATGTTTAGTTATATCCTGTTTCAGGTTGCTCAGTACCTTACTGACTTGTTTTGTTGTTGTTATTTACTTTTTAATCACCTTATATAATTCTGTTGCCTTGTTTTTGAGTTTCACTTCATCCATGCTTTATGGATCAGCTTTGGTGGAGCTGGGAGATTTTTGGAGGTATTTTGTTACTTTGTTATATACTTTTTTTTAAAAGGTAGCAAAATACAGCAGAACAAGACAACAAATCCATGAGACCGCACTGTAATAAAACTGCCACAGAACCTCAGAACAGGTCACCAGGACAGGAGCAATGGGCTAATTTCCTTTCAGTTACATGTCACTTTTAGACATGTTTCTCTGCAACTAGTTAAGCAACATTTTAAGAATACGTTGGACTCTGTAATACATGGCCCTGAAGGCTTTACTCTCTTTTTTTTCTAACTTTATAGTTTTATTATGAACTAAGCATTTTGGACTTGCAAAGAGTTATGCACTTTTCATACTTGAAATTTATTTGTATAATATAAACTATAAGTTAGGGGGATTGGTTTATCAGTTTTGGGTAATTTATAACAAAAGAATTTCCTGCGGTTTGCTACAATTCATTTTGTGTCTATATGTTACATTTAAAAAACAATCTTACAGTTACATTCTATGATGGAGCCCAACATAACAGAAGTCCAGAAATCTGCCACTTTCTTAGTATAAGTCAATAAATTAATGACTATTTTTAAAAAACTTCTTAAAAAAGAAAAAATTTCAGTTCCTAAAAATATTAAAAATCAAATAACCACATGATTCAACAGTTCCATTTAGTCAGGCATGTTGGTGCACTCCTGTGATCCCAGCTCTAGGAAGGCTAAGACAGGAGGATCATTGCAGGTTCGAGACTAGCCTGGGCTACAAAGTGAGCCCATAGCAAGACCTTGTCTCAAAAAGACAAAACAAACAAACAAAACAATTCTGCTTTTGGGTATATACCCAGAAGAATTGAAAGCAAGGTCTCAAAGTTGTATGTGTATACCTGTGTTAATAGAAGCATTTGTCATAATTGCTAAAGGTTGAAGCAAACCAGTGGGTGAATTCCTAACCAAAATGCTGTACATACTGATAATAGAATGTTACTCAGTCTTTTTTTTTTCTGATGAACATGGTTTTTAAAAATTAATTTTATTTGGGCTGGGGATTTAGCCCAGTGGCTTAAGCACCTGCCTGGCAAGCATGAGGCCGTGAGTTCAATCCCCAGTACAAAAAAAAAAATTTTAATTTTATTTAAAGAGAGAGGAAAAAACAAAACAGAAAAAAGGGTAGAAACAATACAGAATTTCAAAAATATAAACAGTAAAAAATCACTAGTTGATACATTACATATTGTCTTCTTGGATATAGTTGTTCAAGTTACAAAATTAAAGCATTTAAAGTGGACGTTCAAACAGTGAGACTACAAACAGTTCTGCTCAACAATCCAACAGAAACTTAGTAACATGGTTATCAATCCTACACACTTAATATACATGCAGTTATATCCTTTAGAGCAATTTCTTTTCCTCCTTTTGCTTTTTAAGTTCATTATCTGGTTAGTTATATCATGTTTCAGGTTGCTCAGTACCTTACTGATCTATATTGTTGTTGTTATTTACTTTTTTAATTTTTTTCTTACATTTTATTTTATTTTATTTTATTTTATTTTGAAGATAGTAAAATACAGCAGAACAAGACAGGACAAAGCCAATTGAGGCAGTGCAGTGAAATTGGTACAGAACCTCACAGCAGGTTACCAGGATAACAGCAATAGATACGATAGTATATCTGGTTTTCTTCACAATAGTTGTTCCTTCAATCAGGTAGAGCAATATCAAAGGAAATACCGAAATTATAAAAACAGAATATTCACTGGAGCAATACCATTGATCAGAACAGAGCAAAACAGGGATAAAAATATTTGCCTTCAAAGAGATGGCAGAAGAAAATCCCCCTTATTTGCTACATTGCATATAGTCAAACTTGCAAGAGATGCTCAGATCTCTGGCTCTCACTTGCTAGCAGCAGGGGAGAGGGGGAATGAGATGGATGTTTGATTTTTAGCCCACGCACCGGTACACTCATGGCCGCCCACCAGAGCAGTGAGCTTACTGCCTGTTTTGCCAGCGCCCCAAGTTCCAACATGGCACGGATCTCAGGAAACGCTGATGTGGTTCTCGCTCTGGGACAACCGCGGCTCAGGAAGCCACAGCCACTTACCAGAGCCACATGCTGGCTGCTGCCTGTTTTCCCAGCTGTTATTCAGTCTTTAAAAAAAAAAAAAAAAAAAAAGAACTGTGGTGTAACTAAGTGGTAGAACACTTGCCGTTAGCGCTTTTAGCATGTAGAAGGCCCTGGGTTTGTTCTCCAGTCTTGCAGTGGGAGGGGAAATTCTGACACATTGTGAAACAGGGATGAAATGTGAGAACATGTGAGATAAGTGAGTCGCTAAGAGACAAAACTATATGCTGTATGATTCCACTTTAGATGAGGTAGCTAGAGTAGTTAAATTAATGTGGAAGAGTGGTAACTGAGGGCTAAGAGAAAAGGGGGAAATGAGAGTTGATGTTGAGTGTTTCCGGTTTTTTTGTTTTTTTTTTTTTTCAACAGTGACAAAGTTTATTCAAGGAGTAAAAGTGAAGAGTATGGGAGAAACCAACTCTGCAGAGCCAGCTTGGGCTTAGTAAAGAGAAAAAGAGAATAAAAACAAAAATAAAAGTCTATGCTCAGCTGGGAAACAAAGCATGAGTTATTTTTCTCTGTTACTGAGGCAAAATACCCAACACCTAGAGTTAAAGGGGAAAGGTTTATTGAGCTCACAGTTTGTAGAGGTTTCAGTCCATAATCAGCTGGCTCCAAGGTCAGGTGAAATAGCAGACAGGCATTGCAAAGGAGAAATAGTTGAGCAGAAGGGGCAAAACAAGCAAGAGACAAGCCACTTTCTGTACCTAATATTGTATCCAGGCTACTGCAATTAGAGTAGTGCCAAACAAATCAGTGGGCTGATTTAGTAATCACTTACCCTTAATTCTAGCAGCTTTAATGCTAGCATTGCACCATGAATCAATCACATACTCCTAGATTCATCACCTCTGAGACAGCCCCACCTATGATGGCATGTCTAGGAAAATTAAGATAGCCTAGAGTTTTAGAGTTTTGAGATGAGTTCTGGATATTAGTTGTACAATGATGTGAATTTACATAAATACTACCAAAGTCAAGATAGTAACTTTTAGATGTTTTTTTATTTTAAAAATTTAAAATCAACCAAAGTACCATGTATTCAAACTACAAATGATTATAATACATGCTCGTATTATATTCTCATTAATTATCCTTGGATGAGCTCAGGAATGAAACTGCACTACTTTTAAAATTTGTTTTGTTTTTTTAAGACAGGGTCTCACTATATAGTTCAGGCTGGCCTTGAAATCACTATAGAACCCAGGCTGGCCTTGAACTCTCAAGTGATCCTCCTGCCTGAGCCTCCCAAGTGCTGAGATTTCAGGGTATGCACTACCATGCCCTGCTAAAACTGGACATTTTAAGCTATCAGGAAATAACAGCTCAAGGAAGTGCAATGTATTTTTCGATGTAAAATCAAGTGAAAGGTGCAGAATAGCTCAACACTAGAATACTTGCCTCACATGCTTGAGGTCAGCCCTAGTTTTGATTTCCAGTGTTGCAAAAAAATAAAAATTGCAGAAGATTGGTGAATACTGTTCACAATATCTGATCAAATTCAGAATATAGGAGGTAGCTCTTGCTCATCTTTAAGAGTGAAATGGAGCTATGACATTAATTCCTAGAAATTGGCTTGCAGAATTGTTTTATGCATTCAGTATTCATTTTTAAAATATTATTTAAGCAATGACCACTTGGAAGACACTGAAATTACCTTTTAGTTGAACAGCCAAGCTCCAGAAGAAAAAGGGTTGAATCAGGAAAAGCAGGGCCAGAGTACCTGTGAGTACTAGGCAGTCTGCCAGTTGTATGAACCACCCGTCAGGAAAGCCAGGGTGTGTTTCTCATTAGGTGTCAAACAGCAAACCAGTTGTTTTATAGAGTAAGCATCCAAAGTGTCCATGACATTTTTTCTAATCAGCCCAGGATGAATTTGTCTATTACTGAAGAATGCATATTTAACATTCGCTATCTTCCAAACCGTATTATTTTAATATCTTTCTGCTTGTCACTTTCTGCTTCAATTAACTGTCCTTGTTTTCCCACCCTCACTTCCTCCTAAATTGCCTTAGCTCTTTGTTTATTATTATTTTTAATCACGCTTTCCTGCTTTACAGTCTTTCACATCTCCTTTTTCATATTCCTGTTGGGTTGTGGAAGTTAAGGGCTGACATGTCTACTCTGAGTGCATAATCAACCTGACATATAGTGACAAACTGTCCCAGTTTGCCCCAGTACTGAGGAGGTTCTCCTAGCATTTCAGTTTTAAAATTGCAAATGTCTGCCAAGTGCTGTAATCCCAGCACTCAGGAGGTTGAGCATTAGGATCACTGTCAGCTCAAAACAAGTCTGAACTACGTAGCAAGACCCTGTATCCAAAACAAAACAAAGAGTTTCAGTTGAGCTGGAGAGAGCTGAGCTACTAGGTGTTAGAGTAGCCAATTAAAACAGCAAGGCAGAAATGAAATTGCTAGCCAAGTCCTTAGCCCTATATTGTGATAGTTATAAAGAAGAAGCTGAGACTGATGAAAGTGCTGATTTTCTCTGTCATTTCCCACCATGGGCCTTTGAAAGGAACATCAGATTTCAGGGGATCAGCGCAAACCTGTGAGTCCAGAAGAGATGTCTGACTGTCTCACTACCAAGGGAGCCCTAAAGAAAAGTCATATGCATAGCCAGCTGTGGTGGTGCATGCCTGTAATTCCAGCACTCGTGAGGCTGAGGCAGGAGGATCATTGTGAGTTCAAGACCAGCCTGGGCTACAAAGTAGCTCAAGTCCAGTTGAACTGCATAGCAAGACATTGTCTTTAAAAGACAAAAAAAGAAAGAAAGAAAGAAAAGTCATATACAGTTCTAAACTAGAAAAGTACCAAGTATTGAGTCAAAGGGGAAAGTACTGAGCACTAATCCAGAATGGACCAAAGTGTCTCAAGTTTCCCTCTTTCTCCAGCCCCACCCATAAGGAAGCCTCCCTAGAGATCCCCAAAAGAAAGAAAAAGACCCTTCAAATGAAGGTTCATTGTCTAGGACAGCAGACATGACTAACACTATAGGCAGCCAGGGGGCCTAAAACCTTGATGGCAGCTTTGTCCAGAGACTGCTGTGGTTTGGCTGAACCCCAAGTCTCTTCTTGGCCCGTGGGTGTGGCTTTCCTTGGTGAGAGCCTCCAGGCAAAGCTTCTGTAATTGCCTCCTGTTGTGCTTGACAAATCACACAGGTTTTTGGTCAGGAGCTGACCCCCTTTCTTCTTCTCAATGTATGATTTTTCACTTAGTAGGAAAACGGTCAAACCCTGTGACCAAATGGTGCAGAAAAAAGAAATGCAAATTCTTAAACACATGAAATGATGTTCAACCTCTCTCTTAATAAGAGAAATGCGAATTAAATCTGTACTGAGATGATTTTTTTAATACCCCATTATAGAGAAGGATTGAGGAAAAAGACCTTTTTTTTTTTGGTGACAGCATCTTTCCTTGTAGTTCAGGCTGAACTTGAACTCTTGGCAATCTTCCTGCCTTAGCCCTCCAGTGCTGGCATTACAGGCCTGCATTACCATGCCCAGAAAGCCCTTCTTTTATACTATAGGACAGTATATTTTTCAGAATGGCCTCTACAGAAACCAATTTGGCAACTTGTACCAAAATTATAGATTCAGATGTATATGACTAGAAAATATATTCTAGGATTTATACTGCAGAAAGATTTATACTGATGGGAATTAATATATATACAAGAATCTTTATTGTCATTGTTGTTTATAATAGTAAAAGAGTGGAAACTGCCTTTACTATAAGGGACTAGTTAAACAAAATATGGCACATCATATGCAAATCCAACACATTCATTCAGAAGATCTATCATTAGTCTTCCAAAGCAAATGCAGAACCATATATATAGCATACTACAGTTTGTATGACAGTAGGGGAAAGTAACAAATACATGCTTTTATTTGCATATAAAAGGTTCCTTCAGCACTCAGGAGGCTAAGGAAGAGGATTGCCATGAGTTTGAGGTCAATTTGGACTACATAGCAAGTTCAAGGCCAGTCTGAGCTACATAGCAAGACCCTGTCTCAAAAAAAAAAAAAAAAAAAACCAGGACTGGGGATTTAGCTCAGTGGCATAAGCACCTGCCTGGCAAGTGCGAGGTCATGAGTTCGATCCCCAGTACCACACACACAAAAAAAAGCCAGGTGTGGTGGCACACTCCTGTAATCCCAGCACTCTGGAGGCTGAGGCAGGTGGATCATTGCAAGTTCGAGGCCAGCCTGGACTACAAAGTGAGCCCAAGGCAGCCTGAACTACATAGTGAGACCCTGTCTCAAAAAGACCAAAAAAAAAAAAAAGCCAGGTGTGGTGATGCACACTTGTAATCCCAGAATTTGGGTGGTTGAGGCAGGAGTATCACTGAGTTTGAGGCCAGCCTGAGTTACATAGTGAGTTCAAGGTCAGCCTGTACTACATAGAAAGACCCTGTCTCAGAAAACAAAAATCAAATCAAATCTGGAGCAGGAAAATATTTTTTAAAAAAGAAAAATAAATAAAAGAGTACCCAAGAAACTAACAACCTTGTTTTTCAGAGACAGAACTAGCTGTCCAGGAATAGGAGTGGAAAGAGACTTTTTTTTAGAATTCTGACCCATTTGAAAGTATTATCAAAAACAAGCAAACAAAAGAACAAAAAACATGGGCTTTTGTGTCAATTTGAATTTAAATCTTTTTCTGTCACTTTGCAGTTGTATGTCCTTAGGCAAATTTCTTATCTTTCTTTGTCTATAAAAAGGGGAAAATGACTGTACTAACTTCAGAGAATTGTGAGACTGTGAAGAGATATTGTAGGTCCCAGATTTACATCAGTAGCAGAGCCTCTAGAGTCAGATGCCGGGAACCAGATGCTGGTTCCACTCCTCTCAAGCTGCATGACCTTGGACAAGTTACTCAGCCTCACGCTTCTAAGCTCCCTCACTTGGAAAATGGAGATATTAATCAGATCGAGTGAAGATTAAACTTGCTGATTCTTTTTTTTTTTTTTGAAGATAGCAAAATACAACAGAACAAGACAGAACGAAGCCAATTGAGACAGTGCAGTGAAATTGGTACAGAACTTCACAACAGGTTACCACAATAACAGTAATAGGTACCATATTATATCTCGTTTCCTTCACAATAGTTGTTCTTTCAATCAGGTATAGCAAAATCAAAGGAAATATAGAAGATTACAGAACTTATCAAAACAGAATATTGAATAGAGCAGTACCATTAATCAGAACAAAGCAAAACAGTGATAAAAAATGTTTGCCTTCAAAGAGATGGTAGAAGGAAATCCCCTTTATTTGCTATACTACATATAGTCAACCTTGCAAGAGATGCTCAGATCTCTAGCTCCCACTTGCTAATGGGGGGGGTTGATATTTTATTCTTAGCCTGCTTGCCCTTAGGCTCACAGCCGCTTACCATGGCGGCAAGCTGGCTGCTTGGTTTCCCAGCACCCTAAGTTCCAACAGGGCACAGATCTCAGGAGACGCTGATGGTTCTTGCCATGAGGCAGCCACAGCTTACCATGCCACAGCTGCTTACCAGGGAGGTGAGCTGGCTGCTTGGTTTCCGAAAGCCCTAAGTTCCAACTTGGCAAAGATTTCCTCAACTTGCTGATTCTTGTAACAGCGCTTAAGGTATCAGAAGTCTTATGTTTGTTAATATTAGATATTTATTTAAATACAAAATTAGTTATTGTTGTTATCATCTCAACATTCTTTTTTGGGGAAGGGATTGAGACAGGGTCTTACTATGCAGTGCAGGCTGGCCTTGAACTTGCTAAGTAGCCCAGGCTGGTTTGAACTCACAGTGATCCTCCTGCCTCAGCTTCCTGAGTGCTGGGATTATAGACATGTGCCACTACACCCGACATCAGTCCTTTTTTGAAGTACTTTTTTTACTTTGAGACTCATCTTGCTAAATTGCCCAGGCTGGTCTTGAAAATGCTCCTCCTGCTATAATCCTTCCAAGTAGGTAGGATTATATGCAGGCACCACCATGCCCAGCCAGAATTATCTTACCTACTTAATCCATGCTCCTTTACTACATAAATTCTACAGGTACACCACATCAATCATTTGTTCATACTCATCTCATTTGGAATGCCAGTTCTGACCATAATAGACTGAGGAATGCTTCAAGGTCCAGAATAACGGCCTCGTCCTCTCTGCACGGGAGGTGTTCTCTCCTCTTGGTGACCCATTTCCCATCTCTCATCCAATCTCCCTTTTCTATTCTGGCTCTCCCCTGCCTCTTAGGTAGGCAGAGTGGGTAATAATAAATCCTTGTGGAATGGGTAAGTGGATAAATACAACCCTAACTTCTTATGCCTTCAAAGAGACTCAAACAAGTGAAAGTTTTCTGTGTACTATTTCAAATTTGTATTCATCCCCTAAAGTCTCAGAGGAGGGCTTTTTCAGAGCACTACAGAAAGGAGAAAATAAAATACTTCAGAAGTTAGAAGTTTTTTTAAAAAACTAGTTTTTGTTTTGATTTTCAGTGTTTTGGAATTGTTTTATCTTTACTCAGTAGAGACCTGGCTCCCCCTGCTGGATGTAAAAAGCTGCTTTCACAATGAGTTCATGAATGTAATGGCAGGAAAACAAAATTTGAGGCATATTTAGAGGCTTAGCAAGGTACCTACTAGAAATGGCAAACTTTGACATACTTATAGAGACAAAATTCCTGTGATGACTGGCTACACACCAATTACAGTTACCTCATATCTTTGGAGGAAGAGGTGTGGCTCAGAAATCTAAATTCAACACCACAGACCAGGAAGTCCTGAGTAAATCCAGTTATGATGATAACTGCCAAAGGTGGTTCGTGCCAATTTAGCTGATTTATTTTTGTTTCCTTATTAATTTTTACCCTCTGTGTTGTGGGCCTAGGAATGCTAGTAGTTTCTTCTTGCTAGAGATTGACTTGAATTATATCAGTAATCAACTGAGGACTAAATATCTCCCACATGTACAGCAATGCTGAGGCTCAGGAGAATAACACAGTGTTCCTCCCCCATGACAAATCTTTGAGTCTTAACAGGAACACGGAGGTTGTTTTTGATACTTCCCATGCTTTCTGACGTACAGTAAGCCCTCGACAAACAAATGCTGTCTCACTTCCTTTTCTGCCACTGACTCTGGCTTCTGCCAGGGCAGGAATCTGTTTCCAGGCCTGATAGATTTTTTTTTTTTTTTGAGATGCATTCTTCCCAGTTTTCACTGTATTGTCAATATCATGAGAATAAGGACCAAATCTTATTCACACTCCATCCCTAGCTTTTAGGATTATACCCTGAACATGAGATATGTTCAATACATTTTGTTGAATTAATAATCCTCTGAGTAAACTCATTTTGCTCTTGGTTTGCTTTTATTGTTTAGAAAAAAAGAGTTGTTGGAAGCTAAGGACCAGCATTCAAGAGGCCACAAGTTCGAGGCCAGCCTGGGCTACACGGCAAGACAATGTGTCAAAAGTAAAAAAAAAAAAAAAAAAGTTGAAATATATTTCCTTTTGACTTCTATTCACTGGTTCTTGCCTTGCCTAATCCAAAAGGTTCTCGATAATATGAGCTTCCTTTCCACCCCCTCTTCTTGATTTTCATCACAATTTATCTAGAAGAAAAGCTCTCCTTCTACCTTCTTCTGTGCAGGTACTAGAGACCTGAAAATTAAAACTCTCAAAAACAAAGAATGTGGTATGAGAGAGGAAGATGCAGTGAGGTGGACAAGAGATCACTGTCACCTTCATAAACAGCTGGACCTGATGGCACACACCTACATTTCCAGCATTCAGAGGATTGGGGCAGGAAGACCACTTGCACTCAGGAGTACAAGACCTGCCTGGGTAACATAGTGAGACTCTGTCCAAAAAACCTAGGAAGAATGGGGCTGGGGAACCTCTCTGAGAAGCCATCAAAAAGGAACTGATGTGAAGGAACCTCCTGTCAGGCAAGAGCATTCCAGGGAAAAAGAGCCACAAGGACTGAGGACGTTGGAGGGAAATTTGGAGTGGAAAGAACAGGGGAATAATTTAAGACAAAGCAAGAAAGAGGGGTTTGCATATGGATTAGAGGAAAAGTGTTAGAAGCAATGGAGAAACAAAAATGAACGGTGGTGCAAAACTTATTTTTGTAAAAAGCATTCAATGACAGTATTTAAGGAAACAGCTAGCTCAACATCTTTAGTTTGTTTTTACAAACACTTGAACAATAGTTTATAAGCATATGCATGCAAAATACATGTTCACATAGTTTATATATTTTTTAAGGATTCAATATAATTTATAGAAATATAACAAAATAGGTCATTGGGTTAAATAATTGGGGTAGAAGTAAAGGTAAATACAAAGCAAATAAAGCAACTGCTGTGACATACAAAAGTAGATAATATACAGTTCTACACATCAGCTCTGTTCTGTTTTGTTTTGTTTTGTTTTTTGAGACAGAATCTCACTATATACTTTAGGCTGGCCTTAAATTCACTGTTGGAACCCTGCTCTAACACAGAGCCATCTTCTTGCCTCAGCCTCCTGAGTGCTAGGATTATAGGCATGTACCACCACTCTCAGCTAGACTGTCAATTTGACTCTAAGCTTAGGGGAATGAAAAATCTGAATAATAATGAACTGTGATGTCCATATGATAACTTAAAAATCATCCTTAAGAGAAAGACAGATTCCTGATTACAAGACCCAAGAGAAATTTTCCTTAAGAGTGAGTCACTCAGTAACATAATGGTCAATGTCCACAGCAACATCCCTACAAGCAACACAAGATTTTATCTCTTAAAACTAATTTCAGTGCATAAAACAAATAGGCAATTCACAAAATAAATCTGACATAGAAAGAGAAGCAAGTTAGCTATGCAGCTTATGCTAACAGCTATGAATCAGGCATAATGTTTAAAATAGCTGGAGAAATAGGATTCTTTATCTTTCAAGCAATACTCAATGAACATTATTTCTTCCATGTGAACTTCTGAAATTAAGTATAATAGTTTGAAGTTTTTTTATTTTTTAAAAAAATTAATTAAGTTTTTTGGTACAATCCTATTCTATTCTGTTTTTTGGTTTTTTGAGACAGGATCTCCTCATGCAGTTCAGGCTGGCCTTGAAATCATTATGTAACCCAAGCTGGCCATGCCCAGTTCTATAGGTACTGTTTAGACATAAAGAATGATCATGTTAATCATAGGGAATTTGTACCTATATATGATATATCTTGATTCTTCTTTTTTTCCACATTCCCAGGATTCTTTTCAATCCTTCTTCCCCTCCTTATTTACAAAAGCTTTGTTTCCTTTTGCCATCGTTTCCCATCATCTTTTCTTTTCCCTTCTTCCCCCTCTCCCTAGTTCTACTTCCCATTTGAAAATTTTTGAATTTGAAGTTATTACATAAGAAACTAGACTAGAAATGAACTTTACTGCTGATTAATAGTTGTTTTAATAATGGCACTGAAGGCAGTACTGACAACTTTTCAGAGCACTGAGGAGTCCAACGGCATGACAGCCCAAAAGAAAGGCCATTATGCTGCCGCTTGGAGATGGCCTAAGAAGCCTATATGTGCAAAGGCAAGACTTGTGCCAGAAAATAGATCTGGATCCTCTTAAATAAATGGACAGATGATGATTCAGGTCCCCAAGTTCTTTCATACAAATGTATTCAAGAGCTCTTTCAAAAAAATTACTCTAGTTCCTAGTAGTTAAGAGAATGCCTTAATTCTTTCTGGCAAAACATAGAAGGATATAGTGCCTGTTGAATTGTGATAATACCATAGTCACAACATAAAAAAAAATAATAATGATCTTTCTTTTTTAAACAGAAGATCATGAACTAAGCTTATCTAAAATTGGTTTCAGTTCATTGAAGAGCACATTTTGAAAACAAGGAAGTTTTCTTCCTGAACCAAAAGAGTTATCAGATCTGCTAGCATGACAGACACTGGCTAACTATTTGCCAGACCATTTTTCTTTCCTATGAGGCCACAGTTTAACTACATTTCCTAGCCTACACATAGAAATGTATGTTTAAGCCACTGCAATTGGATGTATTTCACCTTTGGGCTTGGGGCAAGAAATCTCAGTGACCTTGGAGGGTTAAAAACAGCAAACCTTTTAATTCACCTGGGTCCCTCAACACATAATCTCTTATTGGGTCAATGTGAGAAAAAGAAACTTCTCATGTGTTAAACCATTGATACTTCAGGTTTATTGTTACAGCAGCTAGCACATGGTTAAACACTAATATAGTGAAAAAATATATATACTTCTGGCTAGGTACATTGGTACGTGCCTTCAATCCCAGCTACTCAAGGAGACTGAGCCAAGGGGAGTGCAAGTTCAAGACTAGCCTGGGCAATTAGCAAGACCTTGTCTCAAAATAGAAAATAAAAAGGGATGGGGATAAAAAGGCTCAGTGGTACAGTTTTTGGCTAGCATGCTCAAGGCCTTGCATTCAATCCCCAGCACAGGGGTAAAGGGAATAGGGGGAGAATATACTCCTATCTCTCTATAGAAGTTCCTCCCTACAAAATGGAGCTATTAATAGCTTTTACCTTGGAGTTTGCACTAAGAACTAAATAGATTTATGCATGTAAAGTACTTCAGGCAGTTCCTGGCACAATATAAACACTCAATTCATGTAAGCTATCTTTGGTACTGTAACAAACCTTCCTGGTATTAAGATGCAGATTCCATATGACTCAAATTTTATCTGACTAAACAGGTTCTAGTTACAAATAATGTCACATTTATGATGTTATCTGCACTGTGCTGATTCATGTCCCCGTCACTGCAGGCCCTCATTATGTTTCTGGGCACCTTGGGTTGTCTCATACTTGCTGTGAAACTGTTCTTTGACCTTCATGCTGTATTGTCTGCCAACCATACTGAAGCTACTAGGAAGTGGAGGGTAGCAGAATAAGAGGGAAGTTAGCACCAGGAGTGTGCTAATCCTGCCTGGGTACTGCCTCTCGTTTGCCCAAAGCTATGGCTCCTCAAGGTGCCAAACTCCACTCCTAGCTACTTGTTCATAGGGTTTTCCAAATTCACTTTACCGTTAAAATTTGTGCAATGACCTACTGCATTTAGAGAAATGTTAGAAACACATTCAAAGAAATACTCTTGTGCTGGGGATATAGCTCAGTGGCACAAGCACCTGCCTGGTGAGCACAAAGGTCCTGAGTTTGATTCCCAGTACCAAAAATAAAGAGAAATATTTTTGTTACAGAACCTGTACTGAACCAAAAGGAAGATGCTCTGCACCAAGGAATTGGAAAGCAACTGTTTATTACACCAGTGGGCTGGTGGGAATCAGTTCCAAATCACCAGCCCTGAGTCAGTTTGGGGTTTCACTTACATAGGTTTGCAAAAAACAGAAACAGGAGCAGAAAGTACAGAAGCTTGAAAGCATGGTGAGTTTTCATTGGGTTGATTTATACATCGTCTGTAACTGGGTAGAAAGTTCTTGAAATATCCTGACATGGTGGCCCACATCTGTAATCCCAGCACTTGGGAGGCTGAGGCAGGAGGATTATTGCAAGTTTAAGACCAGCCTGGGTCTTGAACTGCATAGGGAAACCCTGTCAAAAGAAAGAAAGAAAGAAAGGAAGGAAGGAAGAAAGAAAGAAAGAAAGAAAGAAAGAAAGAAAGAAAGAAAGAAAGAAAGAAAGAGAGAAAACGTCCTTGAAATATGTTAGAAAAGCAGACTATAATTTTAGGTGGGAAAACACAGACATTGTAGCTGGACATGGTCAGGTTTACCTGGGTCAGGCTATGGATGAAAAGCAGCTGGACAGAGTCAGTCAAGGCTGACAGGGTTTAGCAGTCTAACTATGTAGCAGGCAGGATGAGCATATCCTGTCTCAATACAATATCAGGCTGCTGGGTAGTTTTAAAATTTCGAAATTTCTAATACATTCTGAGCCAAGGTTATAGCAAAGTGGCAAAGCACTTGCCTAGTATGTTTAATCCTCTCTACTGTAAATAATAATTCTCTAGTATCACAGAAATAAAATTTAATTCATTTACTTTTTCATTGTCCTTTGTCAATCATTGGGCTTACAGAAGGGGATGATCAGTAAACAGTGCTAAATTTTTCTTTCTAGAAATTTCTAAGGGGTTGCTGGGGTCTCTTCTTTATCTTCTTCTAGTCTATACCCAGGGTAACTATAACCTGCATGGAAGAGTTCCTGTCAGGGACTCATAAACTGAGGTTTATAGACCTCTCATCCCTATACCTCCTTTCCCAAATAAATCCATGAATAGAATTTAGGGTTTTTGCCAGGCATGGTGGTGCACACCTATAATCCAAGCACTCGGGAGGCTGAGGCAAGGGAATCATTGCAAGTTTGAGATCAACCTGGGCTACAAAATGAGCTCAAAACCAGCCTAAATTACATGGTGAGACCCTGTCTCAGAAAGACCTTAATTTAGATAGGAAGAAAAAAAATTTTAAATCTCTAACAGAAGTTTAGCAATTAATTCCATTACAAACATAAACAATAGGTCATAAGAATATTGGCAATGTCTGTGACTTTGTCACCAACATATTACTCAGATATTTCTAGTCACATTTTGCAGTCAAAATATCTTGAAATATCAAAATATTTTATGGTAGTCATTAAACCTGCCACTACATCTTTTTATTTCTTCATATATCAATAAGAAAGCAGCCAGGTGTGGTGCTGCACATCTGTACTCCCAGAACTCTGAGAGACTGAGGCAGAAGGATCTATGCCCCGCATAGGCAACTTAGTGACTTAAAAATCTGTCTCAAAATAAAAAACGAAAAGAGTAGGAAATGTAGCTCAATGAGAAGGCCCTAGGTTCAATCCCAGTCAACACACGTACACACAAAGAAGCATACATGCCACATGCTAATTTAATATTTTGAAAACTAATGGTACATGCCCTTAATGCCAGCTATGCAGGAGGCTGAGGCAGTAGGATTGCAAGTGCAGTGCCACACTGGGCAACTTAAAACCCTGCCTTAACCAAGCAACCAGCTCGTCACCCTGGTAAGTGGCTGTGGACTGGCAAGCTGCAGCCGCACCAGGGAGAGAACCATCAGCGTCTCCTGAGATCTGTGCCATGTTGGAATTTAGCATGCCGGGAAACCAAGCAACCAGCTCACTGCCCTGGTAAGTGGCTGTGAGCCTACACTCCCCCCACCCCATTAGTAAATGGGAGCCAGAGGTCTGAGCAGCTCTTGGGAGGTTGACCATATGCAGTGTAGCAAATAGGGGTATTTCCTTCTACCATTTCTTTGCAGGCAAATATTGTTATGATTGTTTTGCTTTGTGCCAATTAATTGTACTGCTCTATTCAATATTCTGTTTTGATAAGTTCTATAATGTTCTGTATTTCCGTTGACTTTACTATACCTGATTGAAAGAACAACTATTGTGAAGATAATGAGATATACTATGGTACCTATTATTGTTATCCCAGTAACCTGCTGTGAAGTCCTGTACCAATTTCCTATACTGTCTCAATTGACTTCGTCCTGTCTTGTTCTGTTGTATTTTACTACCTTCAGAATAATAAAAAAGATAACAAAGTAACAAAATACCTCCAAAAACTTCCAACTCAACCAAAGCTGATCCATACGGAATGGATGAGGAGAAACTCAAAAACAAAACAACAGAATTATATAAAGTACTTAAAAAGTAAATAACAACAACAAAACAGAATCAGTATGGTACTGAGCAAGCTGAAACATGATATAACTAAACAGATAATGGACTTTAAAAGCAAAAGGAGGAAAAGAAAGTGCTTTAAAAGATATAACTGCATATATATTTAAGTGTGTAGGATTGACAACCACATTGTTAAATTTTTGTTGGATTGTTGAACAGAACTGTTTGCAGTCTCACTGTTTGAATGTCCACTTTGTATGCTTTAATTTTGTAACTTGAACAACTATATCCAAGAAGACAATATGTAATGTATCAACTAGTGACTTCTTACTGTTTATTTTTTTTGAATTCTGCATTGTTTCTACCCTTTTTTCTGTTTTGCTTTTTTTCTCTTTAAATAAAATTTTTAAAAATAAAAATAAATAAAACCTTGCCTTAAAATACAAAATTAAATTAAATTTTAAAAGACGGAAATGTAACTCAGCGGTAGAGCATGTGTTTCACATGCACAAGGCACTGACCTCAATCCCAGTACCAAAAACACTTGAGAACTATATTTCAGTGTAATTGATTTCTTGGTGTATTTTTGCTTTCTTTATAAACATAGTACCCCAGAAAGGAGATTTATAAACCACCTGACAGACTGAAGAGTCCAATGAACAAAAAGAAGAAAAGTTTTGGTCTTTTAGTCAACTTCCTGTCACTATACCAAATACCTCAGTAAATGAACTTATATAAAGAGTAAAGATTTATTTTGTCTTATGGTTTTGATTCTTGTTTCTTTGTCTGTTTCTTTGTTTTTTAAGACAGGGTTTTGCTATGTAGTCTAGGCTGGCCTCGAATTTACAGTGATCCTCCTGCCTCAGCCTCCTTAGTGCTGGGATTACAGGCATGCACTACCATGCCCAGTCTGGCTCATAGTTTTGCTCAAAGATTTATTCTGGCTCATAGATAACAGTCTATAACCAGTTGGCCTTGTTGCTTTTAGGCTTACAGAGAGACAGAACATCATGGTAGGAATGTGTGGCTGAGCAAAGCAGCTTTTCTGATGACCTAGACTTGAACAAGAAAAAAAGTGGCAGTGTCCTACTGTCCCCTTCAGGTGCGTGCCCTACTAGGCTCTAACATTTCTTCTTCTTCCTCTTCTTCTCCTCCCCCTTCCCCTTCCCCTCTTCCTCTTCCTCCTCCTTCTTCTTCCTAGTATTGGGGATTGAACCCAGGACATTTGTAGAAAGCTAAGTCCTTAGTCTTTTTTAAACTATTTTTTATTTTTTTGAGAGAAAGAGTCTCTCTAAGTTGCCCAGTCTGGGTTTGAACTTATGATCCTTCTGCTTTGGCCTCCCACCTTGCTAGGATTATAGGCATATGCTATCACACCCACTTGGATTTTACTTCTTAAGGTTTCCACCATCTCTCAAGCATGAAGCTGGGGACTAAACCTTTGACATAAGGGCCTGTGAGGGCCGGGCGTGGTGGCTCATGCCTGTAATCCCAGCACTGGGGAGGCAGAGGCAGGAGTATCGTTGAGAGTTTGAGACCAGCCTGGGCTACAAAGTGAGCTCAAGGTCAGCCTGAACTGCATAGCGAGACTCTGTCTCAAAAAGACAAAAAAAAAAAAAAAAAAAAAGGCCCTATGAGGGAGAGCTAAGATCCAAATTCTAGAGCATTTGATTTGACACTTAACCTCCATGTCCCCAAATAGTCTTTCTCATTCACCATTTTCTGAAGTCCCAAAGGCCTAAACCGATGACCACAATTAAGACTATTACAATACCATTCCCTCAGACAATATGGTAAGATGATTAAGAGCTTGGGTATTGGAGTCAGCTGGCCCTGCTCTGAGACTAATGAACTATATGACTTGTGCAAGTTAACTACTCCATCCCTCCAATACCAGGGAATTAGTTGTTCCTCTAAGGTATTCATGAAGATACTTTTACTTCATGCATTGTCTCTTAGTGTCAAGCACATAGGAAATTTTCACCAAACATAAGCCGCTCTTCTAAGAACTTGTCACTGCTCTTTATATTTCTGAGAAAAGGGGAGGAGTGAAGAGAAGTTAGCTATTCCTCTTAGTCATAGCCCACACATATTACTTTTATGATACACAAAATAGATATCCTTTTCTTAAGCACATAAAAGAGTTGATAGTTCTTTCTCAAAATTTTTCCAAGTTCATTTTATACTTTAAATATGTTCATTTTATACTTTATATATTTTATACTTTATATATGTTCATTTTATACTTTATATATACTTTATGGATTTTTCTCTTTCAGTACTTCAGTGGCAATGCAAATGTTCCTCACCACTGATTTTCAAAGCAGGGCTTTCACTGAAATGATACTAGTTTATTACAATGCACACTCATTTCTAAGTCCTTCCAAAAGCAAGTTCCAGGTATGCCATTGTGACTGAGAGGGAGAAGGTATTAAGTGTAAATGGAATTAATTTCTATTCCTTAAACAATTATCAAGTTCCTGTGCTGTGCCAGGCACTACTGAAATGCAGAGGAATTAGTGCTGAACAAGAGACAGTCCCTGCTGCCATTAAACTTCCATTCTAGAATGGAAAGACAACTAAAAGAAGTAATAATAATAATAAAAAAAAACTATAAGGAGGTGGTCAATGATTCACAGAGCATTGAAATAAAGTTGTGTTATATTTTAAAATGAGTGGCCAGAGAAGTGTTTGGGAGATAACATTTAAGCAGAGATCTGAAGAACAAAAAAGAGCTAGCTAAACTTAAGGGAATAGATTTCCAGGCAAGGAAATAACTAGGCAAAATTATTACAGCAAGACTGAGTTTGCCTGTTCTTAGCTATTTAGGGATAAAAAAGAAATCTGCTTTGGCCGGAGCATACTGGGTAAAGGAAGCTTACAGGAAAGGTAAACTGGACCACCATACTGTCTAAGGCTTGGGAAAGACATTAAAGAGTTTTAGCCAGTTATTGAGATGATTAGATTTACTATTTTACTATTTGCTGTTGGGATCTGTGCCTAGATCCCCAATCCCTCAGACAAGAGCGAAGGCCCAAAGGTCATGAGACAAGCAGCATGCTCTTTAGGGTTCCAGGAGGATTAAAATCCTGTGCAGAGTTTGTAACTCTGATAGCTGACCAACTATCCCTGGGTGGCCTGCATTTATTCAAAACAAGGGAAGAGTTGAGTGGAAAATGCAGGAAACCTGAGCAGGATCTTGGGAGGGGTTCAAGGATGCCTGTGAGCAACAGATGATGCTAATTAAGGGAAACTATGCAGAAAGTCTCCAGGTGGCCTTAGCTGGGGCCTATCTTGCCCTCTGAGGTGTCTTCTCTCTCTCAGTTCAGCCATGCCAGTGTTGCACATGTATTCAGCTTCAATTTTGGAACAAATTTGGAGAGGAAATACTGGGTGTGGAAAGATTAGTTAGATGGTAACTAGAGTTGTGAAACTGAAGTGGCAAGAAAGTCAAGTTAGGCATTGGGCATGTGTTCGTGTGTGTGTGTGTGTGTGTGTGTGTGTGTTTTATTGGTACCTTCTTTGTGGGGAGTTTGTACATGTCCAGAACATGTCTTAATTCTTTTCCCATCCACTTCCTCTCCCATCCCCTCCTCCTCTCCTTCTTTTATCTCTTTATCTTCTTCCTCCTTGAAAAAGATCTATTTCCCTATTTCTTATTTTTTATCTTTTTCTTTTGTTCTTTATGTTAGAGGTTTTTCTTCTTTAAGAAACCCCATAATATTTAAGGACATGTGTTAACATTTAACACTACAGTCTCAAGATGTATCCAATTTCACACAAATGACTCAAGTTTATTTTCTTTATAGCAAAGTAGTATTCCATTGTATATAAATAACCACATTTGCTATGTCCATTCATCAGTTCATGGAGATATGCTGCTTTTGAGATTTAGCTATTATGAATTGGGCTGCTATAAACATGGGTGTGCATGTGTCATTATAATATGGTACCTTTAACTCTTTTGGGGAGATACCTAGAAGGGAAACAGCTGGGTCAAATGGAATTTCTAGTTTTAGTTATTTGAAGAATCCCCATACTGATTTCTTTACTGGCTGCACTGGTTTATATTCCCACCAACAGTGTAGAAGTTTTCTCTCTCCACCCTCTGTAGCCTAGCCAGTATTTGTTATTGTTTGATCTCTTGATAACAGCCATTCTCTCTGGTGTAAGATGGACTCTCAGTGCTATTTTAATTTGCAGTGCAATAATGGCTAGAGACTTTAAACATTTTTTATGTATTTGTTGGCCATTTATACTCCTTCTTCATCTGAGAAGAGTCTCTTCATTTTACCTGCCTGTTTTTCTGATTGGGTCTTTAAATGGTGGTGTGCATATAATCTTTTGATATTAGTCTTCTGCTGAGGCATACCTGGAAATTTTTTCCCATTCTGTAGGTTGTCTTTTTACTTCTTTGGTTGTCTTCCTTGTTGTATAGAAGTTTTTAATTTGATATGATCCCATTTGTTGATCCTTGATGTTACTTCATGTGTAATCAAGGCTGTATTCAGAAAGTCCTTGCTTATGGCTATGTCTTCAAAAGTTTTACCTATTTATCTTCCAATAGATTGTTTATGGGCTTTTTTTTTTTTTTGGTTGGTTTTTTGAGACAGGATCTCACTATGTAGTGCAGGCTGGCCTCAAACTCAGGGCAGTCCTCCTGCCGTAGCTTCCCAAGTGCTAGGATAACAAGTGTACACCACCACACCCAGCTGTTTATGTTTTAACATTTAGACCTATGATCTATTTTGATTTTACTTTAGTACATGGTGAGAGGCATGGGTCTAGAGTCAATCTTTTGCATGTGGATAGCCAGGGTCTTTTTTTTTTTTTTTTTAGCACCATTTCTTAAAGATCTGTGTTTCCTTCAGTGTATGTTTTTGGCCTCTTTCTCACACATCAGATAGCAGGATTGCCTGGGGTTGTTTCTGCATCCTCTATCTTTCCCTGTGATCCATGTGTCTGTTTTTGTGCCAATACTATGCTGTTTTGTCTCTGTAGCTTTATAATATAACTTCAGTTCTGGGATTATGATGCCTCCTGCTTTACGCTTGTTACCCAGGATCATTTTTGCTATTTTAAGTCTCTTCTGGTTCTGTATGAACTTTAGGATTGCTTTCTCTAGTTCTGTGAAGAACGTGTGTTTTGGGCCAGTGGCATAAGTGCCTTCCTGTCAAGCACAAGGTCCTGAGTTTGATTCCCTGTACCAAAAGAAAAAAAAAAAAGAAGGATGTGTGTTTTGTTTAATTTTGTTTTTGCGTTTTGAGATAGATTGTCACTATGTAATGCAGGTTGGCCTTGTACTCCCTTGTGTAGCCCAGGCTGGCCACAAATTCAGTGACCTTCCTGCCTCAGCCTCCCGAGTGCTAGGATTACAGGCATGTGCCACCATGCCAGGCTAAATGTGCCTCTTAGGACTGTTTTCATGGTGTCTTGCAAGTTCTGACATGTTGTACTGATATTATAGTTTGGTTCTGGAAAGTTAATTTTTTCCTTGATTTCTTCTGTGATCTATTGATTATTCTAGAATGTATTGTTTAATTTCCATACATTTGCATAATTTTTTTTCTAGTTTCCTTGAATTATGATGTGTCGTAGTATGATCTGATAATATGCACAAAATAATTTTGATTCTTTTGCATTTACTAAATCATGCTTTATGGACTACTGTGGTCTATTTTGGGGTTTTTTGGGGTTTCTGTTTTTTTGATACCAGGGATCAAACTCATGACTTTGAGTTTGCCAAGCAGGCACTTACACCACTAAGCTAAATCCCTGGCCCTAACATTGCCTATTTTGAAGACAGTTCTATGTGCTGAAGAGAAGAATGTGTATTCTGTCATTTGGTGGAACACTTTGTAAATCTCTATTAATTCATTTGTTTGAATGTTTGCTTCAACTCTGATATTTATTTTTTTATTTTTTTGTTTGTTTAATTGATCTATTTTTGCCATTGTGGTATTGAGGTTCTCTCACTACAATTGTGTTGATGTTTATTTGATCTTTTATGTCCAGTAGTGTTTATTTTATGAAGTTGGGTGTGCTGGTTTTTGGTGTATATATGTTTATGTTTGTTTTCTGTCCCTGTTGCATTGTTCCCTTAACCAATATGTAGTGACATTCTTACCCTCTTCTAGTCAGTTTTGGCTTAAAGTCCACTTTGTCTGAAAACAGAATAGTTATTTCTGCTTGTTTTCCAATTCTCATTGCATAGAATATTGTTTTACGTCCTTTAATTTTTAGTCTGTGAATTTCTTTTTAGGTTTAATGTATGTCTTGTATACAGCATGTCTCTGTGTCTTTCATTTTTTTTATTTGTTTGGTTTTCTTTTTTTTTCCTTTGAGACAGGGTCTCACTATATAGTTGATTTCCCCATTTACCATTATAACTTCCTGAAATAAATGCAATAATCTGGGGTCCAGTCCTCTCTAGCCCATCCTCTTTCTACCTCTATAAAATATTTTTTTAAAAAAATACAACTCTAATCACAGAAAAATTTAAAACTCTGCCTCAGTCTTAAAATAAAAAATTATTATTATTATTATTATTTAACTGGGGATTAAACTCAACAGCGCTCAACATCTTCACTTTTTTTTTTTTTTTTTTTTGAGACAGGGTCTGATTGTGTAGTCTACAAGGAAGGCTGGGTATGGCCTTGAACTCAGTATGTAGTACAAGCTGGCACAGATCCGCATCTTTTTGTCTCAGCCTTGCTACTGCTAGGATTACAGGTGTATGCCATCACCTGTAATTCTCAATCCTGCCTCCCAGGGCCAGCATGTGTGCTTGCCTCACCATCCCATCTGAAGTCCTTTCTCCTCATTCCCCAGTACAACAATCTAGCCCCTCACTTTCTCTGCTGCCTCTCTGTCTTTGGACCAATTGTTCCATCTGCCTTGGTTGTTGTTCTTCCTATCCTTGCTCAATTTCTACTCATTGTTTAGATTGTAGCTCAGTGATAGTTTCTCAAGGGAAGGCCTTCCTACCTTCCAGTCTAAATCAAAAAGCCCTGTAGTTTTCCTTCATTGATTATCACAATTGAGATTAAATGATCATTTAATTGTTAAATTCTTGTCTCCTGTCTCCCTTACTGGACCCTGCCCTGTTTATTCCCAGCATAGAGCACAGTGCTTTCCATATAGAAAGCAGGGGCTCAAAGCATTCTCTCTTTTTTCTGCCTCTCTTTCATGAATCATTTAAAGGCACACATTTCTTAGGCTTTTAAAAAACTACATGCTTTTCTCATTTACACATTTTAATGTCTTCAGTGTTATTTCTTTATGGTAATGTGACCTGCCTGAGGCAATGATTTCTGAGGGATAGCAACCACACTTTTTAAATTGTGTGGTACCTAGCAAGTCCTCTTATGATGTAAGGATATAGCATTGGGAGAGAAAAATGGAAGGAAACCTCTCATTAATGTTTTTTTGTAGCTGTTAAAATTTCCTTGGCTTATTAGGGGAGATGTGAGATTAAAAATCCCAGGCTGTGGTCAGACCCAGGTTTGGATCCCAGCTCAACTATTTAATAATTGTGTGGTTTTAAGCAAGTTATTTTCATCTCTGGCCCTTAAATTCTTCAACTAGAATATGAACATATAACAATTTTACCATTTTATTAAGGTTGTTGGAGCAATTCAATGAGATAATATTTATAAAGCACTAAGAACAGGGCCTGGCTTTAGGAAATGCACAAGAAATGTCAACCATTATTTTTACTATAGTTAAAAAAAAACTTGCCCATTTTTTCATATGATAATGGAAGAAATTTGGGAATATTCATGGCACTGTGAAATTCTCTTCGGTACTTAGGGTTGGAACAAATAAAATGCAATGCCTCCTCTGCAGTATTTTTCTCTACCCTTTATATGTCTTAAAACTGAAACCAGTAGGAGAGAGAAAAGAGAAGTGGCTGCTAACTGTATTCTAGTTGGCTCTAAATGACACCTGTACCGGTTTGCAGAACTCTGTATTGGTGTTGTCTAACATGCATCTTTGCAAGCCATTGCTGGACAGATGAGGCATTCCAAGGAAGAGCTACCAGTTCAGATTCCTGACACCCAACAATTTGGAAAAGATACCTTTTTAGAAACCTGAGAATCATCAGACTTTTCCTTCCTTTTCACTTTAGGGAGTGTTCTAGTTGATAACCGCCTATGAAATAGGGGCCATTCAAAAGCATTAATAATATCTGGTCTTAGAACTGCAACAAAAGACCAGAGCCATCTGTTGCTGGGACCCAGAGGAAATATTTCTCATAAGAAAAAAATAAAGAGATACAAAAAAGTCAGTTAATCTCATAAAGACTCTGTGTTCTTTCAAGGCCTTTTGTTTCCTCAAGGCACACTGGGTTCTCCTGGAAAAGGTGGGAAACTAGCCCAGAGATAATTCCTTTTCCCCGCCCTTTTTAATGTTATGAGAGACCTGCCAATTCTGGAAATTCCTCCTTTGATCAGAAGATAAAGCAGAACAATACTGTAGAACTAAAGTGGTTCCTAGGGGACATTCTGCTTGGGTGTGTAAAGTCTGCCTGGAATTGCCCGTGTGTCTGTGTGTTGCTGGAGAGGTTGGTGGAAAGCCAGAAGGCAGGTTTGGTAGCCATAGCTATAATTTGCTTCTAAGTGTCCCTATAGAATAGTAGTGCTTTCTTTCTCCCTTATTTTTATTAGTACATATATGCAGTGCATAATGTTTACATTCCTTGTGTGGAGCTGGTACATGTACATACATTTTAATTCCTCTTTTCATCTCCTTTTCTCCCCTCCCTCACCCCTCTCTCCATCTCTTGATCTTTTATTTTGCTCTTTATTTGTAATTTGGATTTCTTGAATAGGGGAAATCATGTGATATTTAAACTTGTGTGTCTAATTTACTTAACATGGCCTCAGGGTGCATCCATTTTCCTACAAATGACTCATTTATCTTTTTGTGAAAATAGTACTCCATTGTAAGGTCCATGTTCATCTGTTGATGGACATATAAACCACTTTCAAAATGTAGCTATTATGAATTGCCTTGGTATACATGTATCACTAATACGACGTCTTTAATTCTTTTGAGAAAACACCTAGAAAGGGAATAGCTGGGTCAAATGGGATTTGTAGTTTTAGTTTTTTTGAGGAATCTCCATACTGATGTCTATAGTAGTTTTACTCGTTTACATTCCTACCAGTAATGTAGAAGGGTTCCTCCCCAACCCCCACAGCCTCCCAGGCATTTGTTATTATTTGATATCTTGATGATGACCATTCTTTATGGCACATGGTCTCCATATGTGGGCCAGGCTGGCATGAAACTCCTGGATTCAGGTGATCATCCTCCCTCAGTCTCCTCAGTAGCTGGGACTACAGCTGGAACTATATGAACTTCACTCAATCTCTTCATCTCCAGAAAGGTGCAGGTATGTCGATTATAAAGGAAGAATCAGAGGACTTCAGCCACTCCACAGTTCCCTCCTCCACGAAAAGAAAAAATCATCAAGCAGATTTGTTGGGGTAAGGTTTCACCTTTCTGTCTCCAAGTAGAAGCTGCCGGTTTATTTGCTGTTCCTCTCAAACATTCTGTACTATCCTCTTGAATTGGGAAAGGGCTTGAGTTGGGACCTAACAGTCTATTGCATTAACACTGAATTTGTGGAAGTCGCTGATTCTCTTCTCTTACTGTTCAAGGTTAGACAGTTCTGTGATTAAAAACTTTCAAAACTGAATTTAAACCTTCCTCCAGCTTCACAATCTGTAAAACGGGGATTTTCCCCATCCCCTTCTGCTTCATATGGTTGTGTAATTTTTTTGATGCACAGTTGAGGGGTAAACACTTCATATGTACAAGCTCCTTCAGCTCTCATAGAGAAGGTATTATTATGGAGATTGGGTATGGAGATGTTTTGTAACCCAGAAAAGGCTGTCTGGCTCCGAGTTGTTATTTTAGGCCTATCTTCCTTACCTGGCTCTCGTGAAGATTAAACGAGACATTAATGTGAGAGCGCTTTACACACTACCAAGAAGCACTTTTCAGAACCCACGTGACAGGTTACTAATTACACACGCCACAGCACCTGATCCTCGGTGAGGGCTCGGTAAATGTTGGGTTGGAGTGGGCGATTTTTGTCTTGCCCATTCTTTTCAGTCTTCAATCCAAACTCATTTCCGCGCGGTCTGGGCCTAAGACTACAAATCTGGGAGCCGCAGTCGAGATGGAAACGAGGGCCGGGTCCCAAAAGAGGGGACGGGAACAATAGGTTACTCTAGCGCCCAGGCCGGCTGGAAGGGCTTCAGACGACAGGCTGGAATGTCGGCAGACTGCTGTCCAGAGCACATCCTCTCCCGCTGGTAATTGGCTGGAGATCGCTTGGTTTTGCGGGTGGAGCAGAACTCCGGCCCCTGACATCCTAGCTGTAGGCTCCAGGGGAAGTGTCCTGGCTCCGCCTGCTGCTTCAGGTAGGTCGTCCGTATCAACCAATCAGAAAGACGCCTGGGCAACAGGGGCGGTGCTTCTCGGCCGGAAATGACGCGATCCGCTTGGCTGGCCCCGCAGTCTGTTGTGGCGGTGGAGCAAGCTGAGGGGAAGATGGCTCAGGTCTCGGCGGCTGCGACGGCTCTGGTTGCAGTGGAGGCAGAGGCTCAGGCAGCGTGAGGTGAGGAGACCGTGCGGGTGGGACCGGCACCGGGGACCCCGGGTGCGAGGGTCCCTTGGCGCGTCCCGTAACTTCCCTGCGCTCCTCTCAGGCTCTGGGTCCCGCTCTGCGCTGCCCGGCCCGCCGCCTCCGGGCCTCGCACCCCCTGGGCGGCCGCCCCGGCTCCCAGCCGTCGCGCGCCGATCCCGGGTGTGGCTTTCTCCTGGTGGGGGCCGGTCCCGCCCCGCGTCGAGTGTGGGCTGAGGGGGGCGCGGGCCGGCGGCCCCTTCTACCCGGCGCGGCGCCTCCTCCCTGGACCTCCCGCTCACTTTCCGCCCCGAGCCCGCCGCCCCAGGAAGGCCGTGTTGTTTGTGTGCACTCAGCGCGTCTTCTTTCTTAGAGGGCGGTGAGATGGAAGATACTTGCTTAACTCTTCGCGAGTGACGGAGGAAGAATAAATAATTGAAGGAAAACGACCCCCATGTATTTAGTGTTCCTCACTGCATTATTTGGCTTTAGAAACGAGATTCTCCAGCGGTGGAATTTTTTTCGGGGGGAGTGGGAACTGAGGAGGCTAATGAACGAGAAGCTGAAGAGGCAGGAACGTGAACGAGGGAGCCTGTGGTGGTTCTTGCCCTGTGTTGACCTGATAAAACGTCGAGGTTGTAAATTATATTTTAAAAAGTGGATGTTTGAATTGATGGACGTGAGGGAGGGTTTCCTCTTTGAACAGGGTTACTTGTTAAGGAGGTATCAAAAGATCTTTCCCGGCAGCGCCCGGAAAAAACTCAGGAAAATCGTTTATTAGGGCATCAAAGGCCACAGCAAAACAAAACAAAACAAAACAAAACCTAGCACTGTTCTAGGATGAAGACAGTATAAACGGGAAGGCTGTGTAGAGGGCCAGGAACACAGACAGATTCCAAGCCGAGAGTCTGCACCTTTGCCTCCTCCAAGAGGCTCTTAACAGCTCTGCTCAGCCGAAGTTGGCGTTGGCGCAGTGATCCGTGGTTGCAAATTAGAATGCAGTGCCTTAGTTGAGAAATAAATGGAAGATAGCTGCCTCTTTAAAATTAAGATAGCGCTTGAGTACTGAAAAGTTTGGTAACTATTTGAGAATATATATTGTTAATCCAAACTTAGTTCAGAGGTTATTTTACAGAGGTGTAAAACACATAGAGCTTCCACCAGTTACAAAAATTTAGCCTAAATTAATAGATTCTAAAGCAGAATTTTTCTTGGGGACCCTCTTGGTATTTGTGTTTTCTGTGCAGGTTACTTGCTGCTTCCCTTTACGAAGAATATATGTATTTTAATGTTTTCATTCACAGGTTTCACTTTTTTTTTTTTTTTTTTTTTGGTAATGGGGATTGAACTCAGGGGTAGCTGAGCCAAATCCCAGCCCTTTTAAATTGTAGTTTGCGACAGGGTCTCACTGAGTTGTTCAGACTGTCCTAAAGCTTACAATCCTCTGGTCTCAGCCTCCCAAATAGCTGGATTTCAGGTGTATGCCACTATGACTAGTTATTTTTTTTTCAGTTTTATAGAATATAAAAGTTTGTATGCTTGCTTTTGGAATTTTATTTTGTCTATTAAGTATATGATTCTTTGTCTCCTGACATTATTTCTGAAAACTTTGTTTAATACTGCTGCATTAGTTTCTATATCCAGGAATCTTTTCTGTAGTCTAGCACATTGTAAATAATCACATTCAACCAATAAGTGAATTTATACATGAAGAGAGTGTTCAGTTCTTATCAGAGCAAAAGACCAACTTTTTATTTTTTTATTTTTGGTACTGGGGATTTAACTCATGACCTTGCACTTGCCAGGCAGGCACTTGTGCCACTGACCTAAACCCCTGGCCTCCAAGGCCAACCTTTTAGAGCAGCAGTGCAACGTACTTTTTAAAAATACTTTGTAACTTGTGTTTTGCTTTGATACAGGTGCGTCAATTATGCATTTTATTAATGTTCCATATTCCAAAATAAAATTTAAGACAGATAAATAATAGAATTTAAGGCCGGTGAATGTTTTAGTGTGGTTTGTTTGCATACCAGGTGATTTGATTTCAAGGTTGTCCTGGAGTTAAAATTTAACCCTTTGAAAGATTTTAGAATTACAGGGGTAGTAATGGTAACTGGTGTACTGCAAGGAAGGAAAAATGAATAATACAGTGACTGCTCTCAAGAAGTGTTCTAGTTCATTTGCAAAGACAGACACAAAAATTGTAACAGTGTAGTTACAAGAACAGTGGTAGATCCAAAGTGCTAAAAGAGTGGTAACTTGGGTTGGGAGAGGGAATGAATGGGTCTAATGAAGAAGATGATGGTCACAAGCCTGGTGTGGTGGCTCACACCTGTAATTCTAGCACTTGGGAGGCTGAGGCAGGAGGATTGATGCGAGTTAGAGACCAGCCTGGGTTACAAAGTGAACTCAAGGCCTGCCCGAACTGCATAGCAAGACCCTGTCTCAAAAAGACCAAAAAAAAAAAAAAAAAAAAAAAGATCACATAAATTGAGGATTTTTATAAATTGAGAATTAAAGGATGAATTTGTTCTCATGAGGGCAGGGTGGATCAAATTCTCAAGAGGGCAGGGTGAAGTTTAGTCTGCTCTTTGTTACTACCAAGTAGTGAGGTAATCCAGAAAGCTGCTTACTGTCTCTGGTATTTATTTTTATGATCATTTGATGGTATTCATACATAATGTTCTTTTGTTTTTTGAGACAGGGACTCACTAGATGAGTTCACTTAGGACCTGCCTTGAACTCACTTTGTAGCCTAGACTGGCTTCGACCTTGCATCGATCTTCCTGCCTCAGCCTCTGGATTGTTGAGATTACAGGCGTGTGCCAACATGATTTGATGGGAATCATATTAGTGCTTTGATGGGAACCGAAGTAGTACTTGAGGATATTGTTTTTGGTATCTTTTATATTGTTTATAGGATTATGGTTGAGACTAGAATAAACTTGTTTTCCTGACCCCTGTAATGGACTTTATTTGTGCTTTTATGTATATACTTCATATCCTCCTCTTTCCTTGCAACCTCTTATTTTAATGGGATGGATTGAAAGCACAATCAGACGTAACATTTTTGCCATTGTTTTGGTAGTCTCTCTCTCTCTCTTTATATATATATATATATACACACATACACACACACACACAGTTTTTTATTTTTGTCTTTTTGAGATAGGATCTCACTGTGCAGTTCAGGATAGTTTTGAACTCAATTTGTAGCCCAGGCTGGTCTCAGATTTGCAAGGATCCTCCTGCCTCAGCCTCCCAAGTGTTGGGATTATGGGTATGTGGTACCACACCCAGCTCTGTTTTATTATGAAGCTTTCTTTCATTTTTTCATGAAAGTAACGAGTGTTTTTATATTTTCTTTTTTAATATGTACTTGTGTTATATTAGAAAACCCATGCAAGCTTGTGCATATTTTAGGGACTTTAAAGATTTATACAGTTCTTTTTTTTTTTGGTGCCGGGGAGTAAACTCATGACCTCGAGTTTGCCAAGCAGGCACTTATGCCTCTGAGCTAAACCCTCAGCCCTATATAATTCTTTTTTTAAACAGTGTCTCACTGTGTCTCCCAGGTTGGCCTCAAATTCACAGTAATCTTCGTGCCTCAGACTCCCGTGCACTGGAATTACAGGCATGCACCACCATGCCTGCTTTGGATTTATGTAACTTAAACTGCTCTTTAGATTTCCTAAATTTTTAAATTCAGCTATTTAGGTACAAAAACAATGAGATTTTTAAACAATAGACTGGCAGGTAGTTTACTGTTTGTTTAGGAACAAGTATCTTTTAGTATTGAGAGTGCATTAAAATCCTATCCAATTAATATCCTATTGCTTGTTTGTTTGCTTTTGCTTTTGGAGAGAAGGTCTCAGTATCTAGTTCAAGTTGGCCTTAAACTCGCTATCTAGCCCAGACTGGCCTTGAACTTGCAATGATACTTCTGCCTCAGCCTCTGGAGTTTGGGGATTACAGGCATGTGCCACCAGGCTTGGCTAGTATCCTTATTGCTATATATGACTTATCTGTTAGTCTTCACTGTAAAGTTACATTGGTACAAATGTACAATGTTGATTCAATTTTCTGTGCATTGAGCTTAGTTTTAAAAAATGAGGCTTCTTTAGACAAAGTAATCATGAGTAACAGTAATAAAATGGGGTTGGGATATGACTTGGTAGAGTACTTGCCTCCCATGTCTAGCACTTAAATAATAAAATGAATAATATTCTTATGTTTATATTGATTAGTGATTATAGTGAAATGAATGCTCTTCCCCCTAGACCTTTACTACCTGGGAATTAAATAGAGCAATACATAGTCACATTTTTTTCTTTTTCCCTCCCTACTTCCCCTTTTTCCCTCCTGCCTTCCTTCTTTCTTCATTCATTCATTCATTCAATAGGGTCTTACTGGATAATTTAGGCTAGCCTTGAACTCACTTCTGCCTTGGTCTCCCAAGGCAGATTACAGGTATGGATTACTGTGCTTGGCTAATAGTCTCATTTTCTTGAAGAGGAAAATAACACCAAGAGATCCTGTAATTTGTGGCATAATATAGTAGAGGCGTTGCTTGGGCCCAGGGCTTATAATACTAGTGAGGAATTTAAAGCATGTTTTTGTTTCACCCCGGAGGGACTAACCAAAATTGATATAGCAGAAATTATTTCAGTTACAAAAAGTGTGTTAGCAAGTGTGGTAGTGCAAGCCTTTAATCCCAGTACACTAGAAGGTTGAGGTAGGAGAATCACAAATTCAAGCCCATCCTGGATCACATTAATGCTGTCTCAAAATAAATAAAAAGAATAAAAAAAGGGGACATACCACAATGTGAAGGCCCTCGGTTCAGTCCACACTATTAAAAAAAGAAAGAAATTGTTGCTGGGAGAGAAAGGATATAAGGGATAGTACATTTTCATTGAAAAATATGTAAAACATGAATGAATTTAAGAAGTAATATAGTTTCATTGAAAAAATAGATAAATAATTAGCTGGGCAAAGTGGTGCATGCCTGTAACTTCTGTTATTCTGGAGGCCAAGGCAGGAGAATCAAAAATTTGAGGCCAGCCTGGATAATTTAGTGAGACCCTATCTTAAAATTTAAAAAGGATATGTAAATAAAAAGCTTAGTGGTATGATGCCTCTGGGCTTGACCCCCAGTCTTATTCACCTATCCTGTGTGTTATTATGTACCCCCCACACACACACACATACACACATATTAAATAGGTAAGGTTTCTGAGTGAGGTACTTAGGTTTTAAATTGTTACTGCTTGAAAAAGGTGATGTGTTTAAATGTATAGGGAACAATATTGGGAAAATTTAGATAAGGGAACAAAGTACAGATTTAAGGGTTAAGTTTTATTTACTTTTTTATTTTATTATGTATTTACTTATTTAGTGTTTTTTTTTCCTTTTCTTTTTTTCTTTTTGAGGGTCTCTCTATGCAGTTCAGGCTGGCCTTGAGCTCACTTTGTAGCCTAGGCTGGTCTTGAACTTGAAATGATCCTGCTGCCTCAGCCTCCCCGACTGCTGAGATTACAGGCGTGAGCCACCACTCCCGGCTTTGCTTATTTAGTCTTTTTGAGACTGGGTCTTGCTATGCAGTTCCTGCTGACCTTCAACTCACTTTGTAGCCCAGGCTGACCTGGAACTCACAATGATCCTCCTGGTTCAGCCTCCCAGAAATAGTGGCATATGCTGGGGTTACAGGCATATGCCACTATTTCTGGTTAAGGAAGGATAGGAATGAAGTAAAACCAGTATGAACATATGCGATAAAAGGTTCATTGGTCAGTGGTCAGAACTTTTATGTTATTTGAATGATACAGGAAATATTAAATCTCAAAGCTGTGAATTCACTGTGGCTTTAGTGAGGAAGCTGTGGAAGACTGAGTGCTGGAGAGATTGGTTAACTATTAAATGAGCAGAGATAGAGTGCTAGTTCCTGTTGTGAAATGAGTAGATTTGATAAGGAATCTGAAAAGAGAAACAGGCAGTGTTGTTTGGTTTAGTCTTTGCTGTGTGCGAAATTGTAATTGTTGAAACTGGTCATTTAAAAGCGTCCTCATCAAAATGTATAACAGATATTGTAAAAGAGGAAGAAATTGTTCAAAAAGAAAGAAGTAGGAAGAGGGAGGTGGAAGAAAAGAAAGGGAAAAGAAAAAATGAGAAAAAAATAAAATGGAAACAAAGCTTTGTAGATGAGGGGAAAGAGGTTGAAGGGTAGGGACGGGAATGAGAAAAAAGAATCAAAATTATCATGTAGGTACAAATTTCCTATGATGAATGCATTCAATATGTATATCTAAATTATACCAATAAACCATAATAAAATTTTTTCTTACAAAAGCCGAAATTGGCAGTTTACTTTAGAAAAATACCTGTAAAAGCAGGAAGAAATTAAATATTATAAAGTTCTGTAGAATTGGGCCGGGGATTTAACTCAGTGGCATAAGCACCTGCCTGGCAAGCACAAGGCCGTGCGTTTGATGCTGGGTACCGCCAAAAAAAAAAAAAGTTCTGTAGAATGAGTAGAAAATATAGAATTTTTTCCCAAGATGAGAGTGTGGGAAATAAATGATACTATGGAAGAAATCAATACAGTTTTGTTTTGTTTTTTAGACAGGGTCTCACACTATACTTCAGGCTGACCTGAACTCATTCTGTAGTGCAGGTTGGCCTCAAACTCCTGACAGTTCTCCTGCCTTAGCCCCCCCAAGTGCTGGGATTGATTATAGGATTACAGGTGTGTGCCACTATGCCTGGCCAATGCAGGTACTTTCTAATGCGATGTGGGAAAGCAGTATGAATATTGGTTGGACAGAGTCACAGTTTCAAAAATACTAATTATGGAACAGGAAAAAAAATTTTTTCAGATTTTTGTATCTGCAATTTGTGGAATTATGTGAAACATGTATTTTTTCCCCCAAGATAAATTCTGAAGGAGATTTTTTTTTTAAGCCAGGAATTGAATCCAGAGCCTTGTGCCCTGTGCCAGTGAGCTACATCCCTAGCCCTGAAGAAGAATTTTTTGAGACATGGTCTTGCTCTATAGTTCAGGCTGACCTGGACTCGCTATATAGCTCAGACTGACCTCAAAGTCATGGTGATCCTCCTGCCTCAGCTCCTGTAAACAAAAGTATAGTGCTATGAGTAGATATATCTACATTAATTTGTTTGCTAAGTCATTTTTTATGTGTTCGTAATATATGACTGTTCTGACATCTCTTTAAAGTTTAATATATAAAATGTATTTTAGATTACAGTGTTGAATTGAGAAAAGGTGCTATTTGACTCTAGGGAACATGAAATAACCTACTTCCATCAGTCTAGATGTCATAAAGATGCTCATCAGGCTAGAATTCTGTGTATATTGAAATGCATTGACATAACACCAAACTTATTTAAGTTTTTTAAGTCATTGAGGTAAAATTTACATTTAAGATTCTTCTATTTATAGGTGTGCATTTCTTTGAATAATGGATAACGGGAATAGTTGTGTAACTGTCACTGTCATGACTAGGAAATAGAATATTTCTGTGACTTTAGAAGTTCCTTTATGCTCCTTTGTACTCAATTCCTTTTGCTCATCTTCCAATGCCTGGCAACAACTGACTTGTTTTTATCTCTATACTTTTTCCTCTTCTAGACTGTCACATAAATTAGCATCGTATAACATGTAGTCTTTTGAGCCTGGCTTTCAGTTAGGATAATGCTTTTGTGATGAAATAAGGTGCCTATTTTTGGACTAAATATCTTTTAGCATATTATAAAATTTTAAATTTACAGAAAAATTATAAAGAGCATGCAAGAGAATTTCCATAAACCCTGGGTCTAGTTTTGATTATTATGTTATTGTTATTTGTGGTAGTAGGAATTGAACTATGGCTGTTTGTTTATTCATTCATTTTTGGGCTGAGGATTGAACCCAGGACTGTGTGTATGCTAGGTGAAGACTACCTCTGAGCTACACCCTCAGCTGCTGTAATGACTTATTGTGGAAAATTGTATATGACAAAACCTGTGATTTTATCCATTTTTAAGTGTATAATTCAGTGGGATTAGAGTCACAGCATTGTACAAGTACTGTTTCTGAATTTTTTTTATCATCTCAAACAGAACCTCTGCACCCAGTAAGCAGTAACTATCCATTCTCTAATTCCTTTCCCTGGTAACTATTGATCTACCCTCTAGGAAAATCTGAATTTTCCTATTCTAGATATTTCATGTAAGTGAAAACATATTTATACATTGTATCTGCCTTATTTCATTTAGCATAGTATTTTCAAGGTGTGTCCATCCATATTGTAGCATGTATTGTTTTTATAAAACAAACTGCATGATATTCCATTGTATGTCACATTTTTGTATATCTGTTCATGATTGGGCACTTGGGTTGTTTACAGTTTTTGCCTACCCTAAATACCTGCCTCTGTGAGCTTGGTGTATACATATATAATATTCTGTTTTCAGTTCTTCTGGATGTATAACAAGAAGTAGGGTTACTGGGAATTTGGTAATTTTGTATTTAGTTTTTTGAAGGAACATACAAAGTGTTTTCAATGACTGTACCACTTTAAATTCTCCTGCCAGCAAAATACAAATGTTTCATTTTCTCCATATCTTTGCAACTTCTATTTAGTTTCCATTTTTTAAAAGTTGTAGTCATTTAGGTAGATTTAAAGTGGTATCATGTGGTTTTGGTTTGCATCCTGTAGTAACTAATAATGTTGAACATCTTTTCAGGTGCTCAGTGGCAATAGCCTGCCTTTTTTTGTTGGTAGGACACTTGTTTTAATAATTGGACAGATGTATTTTTTGTTGTTTGTTTTTAAGACAGGTTATTATGTAGCCCAGGCTAGCCTCCAACTCTTTCTGTCTCTCCAGTGTTGGGATTACAGGTGTGTCCTACTGCTGTATTTTTAAATGCCTGTTATATACTAAGCATTTTATGGGTGTTATGTGTAAAATTATATCTATCCTTGGAAATACTGTGAAATATATTTTACAGATGAGAAAACTAAATAGAAAGTGATTTTCTTAGGATTCTCACAGTTAAGAGAGTTCCGGTATTTTACTACTTGTCTTTGCTATTATATGGTACTTTCTCCTTTGTTAAGTGTGCTTTTAAAGTAACAATTTCACACAAATTTGCTGTTTCTGTATAAGAAAGATTTTTAAGCCATATAACTTGATGGGAGTTAGTCAGAAAATTCCTGAAGTATTCATTGTTTACCATTCCCAATTTTGGGTTTCACAGTTGCACATTAGTTTTATTATCTTAAGCCATATTGGAAATGCAGACACATACCATAACATTTAGTACAAAAGCTTTGCTGTTATTTGTTGAAATCATATGAATGGTCAATAAAGTATCCAAAGTTCAGTAACTATCCGCACAAAGTAGTACTTCTGTTAGAATACTGAGTTAGACTGGAAACTGCTTGGTCAACAGAATATCTTTCAATAGCAACCTCTTTCTTTTCCTTCCTTCCTTCCTTCCTTCCTTCCTTCCTTCCTTCCTTCCTTCCTTCCTGTCTTCCTGTCTTCCTGTCTTCCTGTCTTTCTTTCAGTAGCAACCTATTTCTGTGACTTGTGTTTCCCTTTCTTTGTCCCCTTCTGGATTGCTCTGGATTGATGCCCTGGTTGTGACTATCTTAACAGCTAGAGTATTGTTCCTAAGGGGTATTGTTTAATACACTGCAGTGTAACCATTACTTTTTTTCCCCACAATATAAGAATTAAGCCTTTTAATAATGTGCCTATAGAACTTGTACAAAGCATTATAATGAGTGGTGTGGAGGTTAAAAATACTCCATCAATTAAAGGGGCTAGTTTTCCCCCCATTTCATTTAATATCTAAATTTGCCATTGTACTTAGTTACTTTAATCAAACCACTTAACATTTCCACCACTATCATCCATAGTCCAAGTTGTAATTGTTTTGTTGTTGTTTATTTGTTTTTGTTTTGTTTTTTGATGGGTACTGGGAATCAAACTCAGGACCTTGCACTTCTCAGGCAGACATTTATGCCACTGAGCTATATCCCCAGCTCCTGTTGTTTCTTTTAGGCTCTTTCAGTTACTTGCTACTGTCTCCTCTTTTTTATTTTTGTCTTATCTATTTTCCACAGCATAATTGAGGTCTTTGAATAGTGTCAATTAGATCACATGAATTTGTGTGAAATCCACCTCTTTGATTTCTTATTATAGTTAAGTCTAGTAGCCTGCCCTTTTCCTCCCTCATTTACTGATAGATGGAGGTGTTTTAGGCTTGTTTTGTTTTGTTTTGGTTTTGATGACATAAGGGCTTGAAGCTGGAGTGCTCCACCAATTAGCTACACCAACAGCTCCTTTTATTTTGAGGTAAGGTCTTAGTAAATTGCCCAGTCTGGGATTGAATTTGCAGTCCTCCTGTCTCATCATCCCATATAGCTGTGCATGCATGGCTAGTTGATTCCTTATTTGGGGGAAGTTGAGTTTCTGATTTTTCTTAGCTGAGTTTAGTGATTAAACATTATGGAGAGCAGCTGTTCTACTTTCTATGAAGGCCTGGAATGCCTTGGAGGGCTTTTCTTTAGCTATTCAGCCTCACCTCTAGCCTTTGATAGAGGTCTGCCCACCTCCTGGCCATTATTTGAAGATTGCCTGTTGTAGACTTCTGGGAGGCTCACTTACTTCAAGGAGGATCTCTTTAGTTCTTTGGCCTGTCACCAGCTTGCAGTGTGTTACTTGGGCACTTGTGAAAACCTGTGAGAGAATTGGTGAATGTGTACTGTGACAGTTCGTTGTAATTATTTTTATGGTACTTAGGATTGGACCTAGGGCCTTCCCATTGAATTACTGTATATCACATTATCCACACCCCCACCTTTTTTTTTTGTTTTAATTTTGAGATAGCCTCACAGAGTTGCCCAAGCTAGGCTGGAACTTGTGATCTTCCTCAGCCTCCTAGAGTGCAGGAATTACAAGCATGTGCCACCACACCCAGCTCCTTTGATTGAGAAAAGTGGGGGCAGAGGAGGTATGTGTGTGTTTTAAGGCCTTTGCACTGAATTATATCTCCAGGTCTTCTTATTTTCTGTTTTTGAGACTGGATCCCACTAAATTGCTAAATTTTCCAGGCTGGGCTGAAAAGTTATGATCCTCCCTTCTCTACCTCCCATAGTGCTAGTTGTGGTAATTCTTAATCCAATAGTTTGTTTAGACCACTGAAATGTACGTCTAACACTTGTCACAATTATAATCCATCATACTAGCCTACATTTGGCTAAAAATTTTTTTGTTAAAAGCCTGGTTTGTTTCCTCTTTCCTCTGTCTGCAGTGCATGTGTTTCTGCTGCTGCACCAGGGGGAGAGTATCTATGGGCTTTTCTGCCTAAGAAGTGTTTATCAGTCTCGGGTGGGTGGGTGGGTGTTCCCCGATGTATCGTACAACTTTTTTTATAGTTTACTTAACTTTTTTGCAGTAATAGAGGTGGAAATCAGGAATACTACCAATGAGATACATCCCAGGTGTCCCACCTTCACAGGGGATTGAGGCCAGGGCCTTCACACATACATCCCCCAGCTATTTTTATTTCGAGAGAGGGTCTCATGAAGTTTCCAAATTGCCCAGAGGCCTGGGATTACAGGCATGTGGCATCACACCTGACTCCCAGTTTCATTTTGTTTTTGATTTGATTTGTTTTGGTTTTTTGTCACCAGGTTTCCCTAAATTGCGCAGACTGGCTTCCGATTTGCAGTCAGTCCTCCTACCTCAGCCTCCCAAGTGGCCGGGATTACAGTCAAGTGCCTCTGGCTGTGCTAGTTTGTTTTGTGTTGGATGAGACAGTCTTTTTCCCTATTGTGTATTTTAATAAGCAAAACTTCCTCTGTTACCTATTTATCATCTTTGTTGTGAATTAATAAAGTGTGACAATGCTGAAAAATTTAAAACACTAAGATAATTTAGATAGAGCTTCCTGACCCCCATTTTGCTTAATTTAGTTATCACCTCATTTTCCTAGAATGCCTCTGCTTTTTCCAAATCAGACCTTTCCATCTGTACCTCAGATAATATCTTGTTCACCTGTATCCTGTATCTAAGCTGGTATTTGTCTTCTGAATCCTTGCCTTCTGCCTACCAGATGTCTTTCTTGTTTTATTTTTATTTTTTATTTTTATTGGTATGAGGGATTGAACTCACGACCTCACACTTACCAGGCAGGTGCTAATGCCGCTGAGCTAAAGCCCTAGTTTATCTTTCTCATTTTAATCACTACCTCCTATTTACCTCTCTCCTGGTTTCCTTTATTGTCAAAAGATTGAAAAGTTAATTTGATCTTGTTACTTGTTTTGCTTTGTTTTTTGAGACAGGGTCTCACTATGTAGTCCAGGCTGACATTGAACTCACTGTATAGTCCAAGCTGACTTTAATTTGCAGCAATCCTCTTGCCTCAACCTCCAAAGTGCTGCAGTTACAGGTGTGTGCCACCATGCCTGGCTTGCTCTTTTTACTTGAAACTGCTTATTTTTCCTGTAATTTTCCACACTTCTCTAAAACTGACCTGTTTAAAAATTACTAATGGAGAAGCAGGAAGAGAAATGAGTTACTGCAGTTAGGCACAGAATTTGTTTTGAAGCAATGAAAGTATAGTGACATATGATAGTGGTGATGGTTGCTTAACTATATGAATACCTGAATTAAGAAAAATGGAATTGTGCATTTCATGTGAATTGGTAAAATTTTGTAAGTGAATTATGCCTTAATAAATGTATATCAAAAATCACCGAAGAGTTCTTAGATCCTGTTTTTTCCAGTCCTCACCTCTTGATAATTTCTGACAATACTGATCATTTTTTTCCTAGAACTTTTTGCTGTTGCTGCTGCTTCTGTGCTAGAGTCTGAAACCAGGCCCTAGTGCATGCTAGCTAGGCAAGCTGTGTACTACTGACCTACACTTCTAGCCTGTCTTAGGACATTTTGTTCCTTATATTTGTCTTGTAGTAGTCTTCATACTTTTGTTACTTCCCTTTGACCTTTTGTTTCCTACTTAAGTATTAGTGCTGTCATGATTTCCTTCTTATTTCACTTTTCATTCTCTACGGGGAATCTCAACTCTTCCATGACTTCATGTATTCAGCTGTACATAAATAATACCTAAAGGTATATCCCTAACCAAATCACCCTGTTTATCTAGCCCAATGCCAGTATTTCTAATCTCCAAGCACTCATGTGTTGTATTTCTCACAAGTACTTCAAAATTTTACATATGATATTTTGTGAGCTAAATAAACCCTTCCTTCCTTCATTTTGGGCTTTGGATATTTTGTCCCAGCATTGAGAAAAAAGTAACCAAGACAAATCCTCAGTATGGGGGGGGCTGTCTTTGGTTTACATTATATGTAATTTACTTATTTAACAAGCATTTGAGTCAAAGCTTTCTTGTTTGAGGACCATGATGCTGGGATCACAGCCCTGAACCAGATATAATCCCAGCTTCATGGAATTTATAGTTTAGAGGGGAAAAACAGGTGCAGGTAGATACTATAAAAATGAGGACATTTAATCAAATAAATTGCAAATGTAGACAAACTTCTGGGAAATAAATTACCTCATACAGAAATACAAAGTGGAATGGCACTATAACAATAAAGAAATTGAATTAGTAATCAAAAATATTTCCCTTAGAAAACTGTAGGGGCACATAACTATGTAAGGGAACTATAGTTACAAACCTAGAGACTAGACAAACAGCAGTTTTCTCCAAACATTTCCCGAAACTACTGTAACTTTGGTAATAAAATCAGGCAAAAAAAACTGCAGGACCACATGACTTCACATAAGAGAGATATAGTCACAACCTTTCACAAACCCAGACAATACACAAGAAGGAATGTTCTCCAAACATTTCCTGAAACTACTGTAATTTTGAAATAAAATCAGGCAAAGGTGAGAAAAGAAAATTACAGATCAATCTTACTCCAGAGCACAAATGTTAGAAGTGCTAAACAAAATATAACAAATCAAACCCAGCTGTGAACACAAAATACAATTTGCCACAATAATTTTTAAGTTAAAGTGAAAAATGCATAAGTTGAATATGAAAAGGTAATTCCTTACTGAACCAAAGTATCAATGGTATTCATACTTAACAGAAAAATGTTGAATTTTTTTCCCTTGTGGCCATGAACAAAAATCAGTATGCCCACCTTGTATAGAAAAATGAAGCCAAGGGTGGTGGTACACATGTGAGATCCCCGCACTCGAGACTGAGGCACGAGGATCATCTGGGTTACATAATTCAAAACCAACCTGAATCACAATGAAAACCTTCTAAAAAAAAACAAAAAGAAAAACAGGCAAGTAAACAAAAAACAAGATGAAATAGGAAGAACCAAAGAATAGGTTGGGTATCTCTGAAATGCTGGAGACAAGTTCACATTTTATGTTTTGTGTTTTAGAATATTTGTATGTACATAATGCAAAATCTTAGGGATAGAACCCAATGTAAACAGAAAATTCCCTTATGTTCCATATATACTTTATACACAAAGCCTGAAAATAATTTTATAAGATCTTTTTAGTGCACTTTGTTTTGACTGATCAGTCACAGGTGTGGAATTTTCTATTTGTGGCATCATATTAGTGTTCAAAATGTTACAGATTTGAAAGCATTGAAGATTTTGGATTTTTTTTTTTTTTTTTTTGAGACAGAGTCTGTCTTTGTAGTTTAGGCTGGCCTTGAGCTCACTGTGTAACCCAACTTGGCCTCAGAACTTGCAGTGATCCTCCTGCGTCAGCCTCCTGAGTGCTGGGATTACAGTGTACACCTCCACAGCCAGCTAAAGGTTGAACTATAAAAAAATGATTTCTTCTAGGCTGTTTTGCCTGTTTTCTAGGTTTGAGAATTCGAGATTCCCTTTGATAAGGGGAACACTGTCTTGTATTCTCAATCCCTTGATACACTGATTGACAACTGCATTAGCAATCTGATTAGAGGATGGGTAAGAGTTCTTGCCCTTAATGAAATTACAGATTTGCTACTCATTTGTTGATGATACATTAACTGATAAATTGTCACATGTACCCAAATAGTAAAAGCTACCCCATGATGAAATTAAAAGGATAAATGACATTTTTTATTAACGTAGAAAAAAAATCCTAAAAATCGAGGAAGAAAGTTGATATTTATTTATTTTTGGTAGTGAGAATCGAACTCACAATCTTGCACTTGCCAGGAAAAGTTGATACTCATAATGGCTACATTATGTTAATTTATACAGTGCTGATTTCAGGCAACTTAAAAGTGTAATGTGTTAATTAGCCCTGCCTGGATTTGAATGTTGATTCCACTTGCCACCTGCTTTGAGTTTAGGTAGGTTATCTAGTGTACATGCTTAAATTTATTTCTCCATTTTAAAATAAGGAATAATAATAGTTATACTATGTAAAAAAACTTGTGAGGATTAAATTAGTTAATACACTTGTTTAAAGCATTATGTAGCTTATGGTATCTATGTACCTTTGTTGCTGGAAAATTCCCAAGCCAAGCCAAACCAAACTGAAAGGAAGACTCTGCACGGAGGAGATAAGACAGCATGCCAGCAGACTATTGCAGAGTAATTCCACAAAGGCAACAGCCCTGAATTTACAAAGAGCTTAGTTTATATAGAATTTAGAAGTGGAAGGTACATGCAAATGACAAAACATTACAAAATTGGTTACATGCATTGAGTCACATTGACAGGCAGCCTAGTCTTGAACAGATTTGTTGAAACAAAGGAATTGTTTTTCATAATATAGAAACACTCCAGGAACAAGGGTCAGGGGTCCTTACAGAGTGAGCATAGTTTTTTTTCCTCTTTTTCAGAGTGAGCATAGTTAAAGACATTATCATTATATAGAATCATTCTGGTGAGGTGGCTCTTACAGGGTGTCTGACTAACCCAGGGTGCATTAAGGTATAGACAATTACTCTGACATCAGAGGTGTGCAGCTGGGCTTTAGACACTGTCAAGGTCAGTTGAATTTAGCTAAAGCACCAGAACAGAAACTTGGTCAAAAACCTCTGATTGCTCATGAAATATCTTATAAGTTTGCTGTTTTATAAATGTGTTCTTATAATTGTGCCCCAACATCTTGACATAGAGATGTATAGATAATATACTATGATTTTATCACATATTTTCCTTAATTAGCATCCACATTCATGGAAGTTAACATAATTTATTTTTCTTTGAAGATCATTATCATTTTAGAGGAGAAATATCTGTTACTAGGTTCCAGTAATTGTTTCTCCATTTTCTTAAGTATCTCAAAATCTTAAAATCCGAAGGTATTTACTTGGGTAGTTGGATTGACGTTTGTTTTGTTTTGTTTTCCCCCTTGAGATTTAAATTGCAAATGAATGTCTCCACCAATGAAGCCAAGAGCTTTTAAATTAATTCTTCTGTTTTAGGGTATGCAGATAATGTCTAAAAGTTTAACTGAATAGTCTAATTGCCCTTTTTGGAAGAATTTTAAAGTAGCTACAGCCTTGTGGTCTTCATTGGGTTACTTTATGCTGGGAAAGTTTTGGCAAGTGACACACAGTTCTCCTTTAAAAACTGGTTATTGTTTTTCCCAGCTTGAATTAGAGAAATATTAGCATTGAAGTTTTCATTTTGAAATAGCATGTAGAAAATTATTTTATGCTAAATGTTGGTCATCAAATGAAACTTTGTTTTAAAAATTTAATAGAGCACATCAATGCAACCCCCCCTCCCATAACTGAATTACAGAGTCACTGTACTTTTGGGCAATCTTTTCAAGTACTTTTATTACCATTTGAATGTATATACGTGATAACCCCTTAGAAAATTAAAATATAGTAATTTAGCTTTAACAGTTCAGGATTGCTGACTACTATGTTTAGAGTTGAGTTTACATTAGTATATATTACTTTTAGGTGTTCGTACTAGAAATAGAGCAAGCAAATTGGTGATGTGGGAAAAAACCCATGTAAATGAGTAAACCCAGTATGTAACCATGTAAACTCAGTAAAAATATATTTCAAACCATTAATCTTATAGTTTTGTTGTGATTTAATGAGTTAACATTCTTTGAAATATTTAGAACAGTTGTGTTCTCAAGTAAACTGCTTTTCACAAACTAATTTTAAAAATTCATATCCCTTTTTACATCAGTCCATACTAGGGAAGACTTAATCTGGCATGATGTTGTAGACCATGAATTGCCATTAAGTATCTTCATCTCTTTGTAAAATGCTACTTTGTGTTAATCCATCTGATTTTGTGAGAAATAGGCAGTGCTGGGATGTGGGTGTGACTCTAGTAGAGCACTTGTCTCTTGCACTTGGGTGCTTAAGATCATGGATTCTATCCCCAGTGCTACCAAAAAAAGAAAAGAGAAATAAAAGAGAACAAAAATAGGCAGTATATTATGGTGTTCAATAGTAGATGATGTCACTCTATTCATTGTGCCCATGTTATATCCTTATGCCACCTGAAATGCCTTCTTCAAGACTGTCCAGCAGCTTTATTCTCATGTAAAAATTCGTATTCAATGATTTAAGTTTCATTTTTACTAAGCAAAAGACTTTAAAATGTTATGGGGAACTAAAAAAATCAACAAGGGTCTTTGTACTTAAGCTCATTTTGGTCTGTTGGATGGCCATGTAGTTTACAAATTCTGTGTTAATCAGGACTTTTGGGGTTTTATGACAGAAACTCAGTTTAAACTTACACCAAAAAATTTATTGGTTTACCTCAATAAAAAAAATTGGTTTAGGAAAGGTGTGGTTGGATCCAGATGCATAATGTAGAACTACCAGAAATACCTTCATTTTACTTAGCTTTGCTTTTTTTTTTTTTTTGGTACTGGGGATTGAAGTCCCAACCTTGTGTTTTCAAGGCAGGCACTTATGCCACTAAGCTAAATCCCCAGCCCACCTTTCCTTTTTTATGGCTTGGATTCATTCTTAGGAAGCATCTCCTCAAGTAGAAAAGGTGGCCACAGCAATGGAAATTTACACCCCTTAAGTTTAGCAACCTAAACAAAAAGCTTCCTTTCAGCAGAGTAGTATGCTTCTAATTCCAGAGCGCTAGAAGACTGAGGCAGGAGGATTACAAGTTCAAACCCAGCCTAGGTAATTTAGTGACTCAATGAGACCTGCCTTAAAATATAAATAAACAAAAAAGGGCTGGGGATATAACTCTGCAAAGGACCTCTGTACTAAAAACAAACAAAAAAACCTTTCCTGGGTTAACTTTGATGAGCCAGACTTGAATCTTTTGGAACAGTTGTGGATGTGGAAGTATGAGGAGTAGGAATGACGCAATCTTACTTTAACTACATGGAATATAAAAGGGAATTGAGTAGTGGCCAGAAAGGAAGCTATAAATTCTGTTGCCCGAAGCAGGGAAGTTGTCAGGCAAGGCTAGCAAAAAGTTTTCAAAAATAGAGAGGTACTGGGGATGTGGCTCAATGGTAGAATGTATACTTTAGCATACACAACAATCTCCTGCTGCAGATGTAAAGTAAAATAAACTGCGATTTAAAACAAAATGTTTTTGATTGGGGGGGAGGTGACTTCTGATAAGAACTGCTTAGGAAAAACTTTAGAGAGGAGGTAATATTTTAATTGGACCTTGAAGGAGAAGTAGAATTTTTCCAAGGCAGAGAATGTGTAAAGAAAGTAGTCACTCATTTAAGAAGTTTGGTAGTGAAAGAAGAAAATTGAAATGGAAACCATTAGCATAAAAGAGAATGTTAAAAGATTTCATGTGGAGAAAACTAGTATTTTTATAGCAAAGAACAGGAGTTAAGAAATTAACAATGCAAGGAAGACAGTTTCAAATAAAGAAGTAGAAGGGAATCCAGGGGATTAAGGGTATATGTAGAGGAGGTAAACTTATAAAGGAAAACCATTCTCTGAGGACAAGTGAAAGTAGTAGTGGTATCAAAAGTTAAAACAAAGGAATTTGTTGTCTAATAGTGAAAGAGTCTGCCTTTTGTTTTCTAAAATGAGTTCTAGAGTTGGGGGTGTAGCTCCTGTTTTCCATTCCTAGCTCAACAGAAGAAAAAATAAAAATTAAATTTTAAAAATGAGTAAGCACTGATCATATAGCTCAGTGGCACAGTGCCTGCCTGGCAAGCACAAGGTTGTAAGTTGGATCCCTGGTACCAAAAATAAATAAAATAAAAAGGTTTTCAGTTATCTATTGTTTTGTAACAAATCATTCCAAAGAGATTGTGTGTGTGAACAGTTTGGCCTGAGTTCAGCTGGGTCATTTCTTCTGCTGGTTCTGCTTTGGGTCAGTCTTGAGGTTGATGTCATCTGGAGTGTGGTTGGATAGTCTAGGTCTGTAACTATTATGACATGTCTGGTGGGTGCTTCTGGCTATTGGCTGCATTTCTCTCTCTTAGTTTTCTCATTTTCAATGAGCTTTCATTCACACGGCGATAACTGCTTTTCAAGAAAGGAGAGCTGAGGTACCAAGGTCTCCTATGACTTAGGCTTGGAACTTGTTTGCTTCTTCCACAATCCATTAGTCAAAGCAAGTCCAAAGTTCCGCTCAGATGATGAGAACAGAGAATTAAACCTTTCTTCTTTATTGGAGGGGGCAAAAAATCATACTACAAAGGAGGGTATATATTCAAGTGGGAAGAATTTGTGACCACCCCTCAGCATTTTATTGTAAATATAAATATGAATGAAAATTCATGATAGTCCAGTTAATAATTTTATAATAGAATACATCCATATACCTACCCCCTAGATTCTATTACTGATTTCCTATACTTAACACATTTATTCAAGTACCATCCTTGAATCCATCAATTCATCGTTTTTATGCACTTCAGAGTAACTTGTACACATCAGTGCTTTTCTTTAAGTACTTTGTGCATATTTAGCAAGAGTTCAGTATTTACAGTTGTTTTTTCCCTTGACATAAAGTTGGTTTTTTTTTGGTACTGGGGATCGAACTCACCACCTCATGCTTGCCAGGCAGGCACTTATGCCGCTGAGCTAAATCCCTGGCTTCACATAAAGTTTATATACAACAAAGGATTCAAATTTTAAATAACCATCAATCCTGTGTTTTGCAGTCCTACTATAGGAGAGAAAATTTTGGAATTGTTTTTCAATAAACTGCCTCAGAAATTAAACTATAGTTGTATGAAAGAACTGCAAACTAATTCTTAAAGGACATTCTTTGAGTACCTCCTTCTTTATGTCCTTATAATATTATCACTTGTCACCTAAATTTTCATTCTTATTAATTTTGAATTTACCTTGAGTTTTTCCCTGCATCCTTTCACTGGGCATATGCATAGACAAATATATTTACCAAAAACAAAAACCCAAAACCCATGGGATACAAATAGGGGCTTTCCTGCTGTTTAGGTATTCACATGAGATGTATCTCAAACTGTATTAGATTAATAATATATAGCAGTTATTTAGTGCTTATGCTCAAGGTCAGTGGTAAACCTTTCTTTTTAGGTTTGAATAAAATGGATTTGAAAAAAAAAAAAAGATAAAAACATCTGGTTGTGTGTGGGCACATGCCTGCAATCCCAGCACTCTTGGGAAGCTTTAACTTTTTAATTGCCCTCAGTTAAGTCCAGCCTGGGCTACATAGTGAGTTCAAGACCAGCCTGCACAATATAGAAAGACCCTGTCTCAAAAAAATTTTTTTGAAGTGTCTGAACTTATAGATCAGCTATAAAATATAAGGGATGGGGATATAGCTTAGCAGCATGTTGCCTGCCTTTGCAAGTATGATGTCATGAGTTTGATTCCTAGTATTCCCGAAAAACGTGAGAAGTGTTAAATATTATTTATTTAGCATTATACATACACTACAATAAAATGCCTTTCAATAAGTAAAGTGCCACACTTATACCATTTTTTAATGAGAAAAGAAGGAAAAAATGGAAACTAAACTTTGGTAAATAAGCAGGGGAAAGGAGTTGAAGGGAGGGCAGGGAAAAAAAACCTCAGTTTATGCCATGTACAGGTATAAATTCCCTATGGTGAATGTGATCATTATGTATACTTACAGTGCACCAGTAAATTTAATTAAAAAATTTTAAAAAGGTCAGTGATAAACTTTTAGGTGCATTATTTCATTTAACCCATGTGGTTTTGTGTTTTAAATTAGATAATTTAAGTTCATCAAGGTCATACAACTGCCTCTCCCCCCCCACACATTACTGGAAATTGAACCCAGAACCTAGAACCTTCACACTGAGACACATTCCTAGCCTCTATCTAGCTATGTCTGTTTATCTCTGTTTATTGAGACAGGATCTTACTATGTCCAGTTTGGATTTGAACTTGCTTACCTATATCACTGGTGATCCTCTTGCCTCAGTGCTGTAATTACAAACATACACTACCACACCTGGCCACTTATTTTTCAAACATAGTCTCACTGAGTTGCTAAATTGTTCACACTGAGATTGAATTCGTAATCATCATCTCAGTCAACTCACTTAGCTCATACAGCTTCTTAAACCAAGGTGGTGTAACTCCATAATCCATATTTCACCTCATACTGATTAAAAGTAAGAAATGTACCTTTTGTTGAATAGTCAATAACTTTTTAATTGCATATATTAATAGTAATCTTGGCCTAAATCGTTCGTGTTAAATAAGGGAGTTTAGATTTTTATTCATGGATTTATAAGAAGCAACCCCCCTTTCTTTTTTGGTATTATTGGGGAATTTACCTCAGAGCCTTCACACTGGGGTCACTAAATTCATGGTGCAAACTTGCTAGAGATTTGCAGTCCTCCCATTTTAGCCTGGGGTTATAGGTGTGTGCCATCATGCTTGGCTAGAGAAGGTTTAAAAATTAACTGGTCTTTTCATGGAAAAGATAAGGATTTAAGGAATTTTTCTGTTGTAACAATTGATTTAACTTCAGATAATGAGAAGTATGGTTGAAACTGTGGGATGAATTTAGTCATAATTAAACCTTTGAATGTAATATTACATCTTATAGTCTTTAATACTTTTATTATTGTAAGCTATATTACATTATACATTTTCATTCTAGAGTATCATAAATCCTTACTCTGTCACGATGTATGTTTTGCTTGTTTTCTGTATGGAGGGTTGGTTTTTTTTTTTAAAGACAGTTTAAAGACTCTGTAGTTTATTCTGGTGTTAAACACACTATGAGGCTGGCATTGAACTTGCAGCAGCAGTCCTCCTGCTTCCTCCTAAGTGCTGAGATGATAGGCATGCACCACCGCACTTGGCTTTTTTTTTTTTTAAAGACAGACTCTTACACGCAATTCAGTTGGCCTTAACCTCTCTATGTAGCCCAGGCTGTCCTCAAACTTATGATCTTTATGCCTGAGCCTCCCAAGTGATGGATTTATAAGCATGTTGTACCTCCATGCTTGCCATGAACTGGGGATTGAACCCAGGGCATCGTGTATTCTAGCAAGTACTCTTGCACCGAACTGTATTCCTAGCACTTTTTTTTTTATTTTAATTTTGAGACAGAATCTTGATAAATTGTGCTGACTGGCCCCAAATTTGTGATCCTTCCTCTTGAGCATCTAGGATTATAGACATGTGTCACCATGTTCAGTTTAACATCATATGTTGATGAAACATAGTTCCTTATTTTATTGAGTAGGTACTTGGTCCTTTTATTACTAATTGACTTTTGAGCAACTTAACAAAAATGAAAAATCACAATTGTTTTGACTTTGGATTTACGTGCAAGTAAACCCTATCTGAACTCTTGAAAATATATAACTAGCAGTTAGATTATTTCATGCCCAAGATTTCTGCTATTAAGAGCCACTGGTTAATGGCAGCTGTTGTGATAGCTGAAGTGCCAGCTCTCTATTTATAGAGTCAGCTTTTCTATTAGGTCAGGAATTAAGATAAAGTCATGTGTATCTAAACATATTCCTTAATCTAATAGTATATAGGGTGTTAAATGTTCCAGATTTCACCTGACTGTTCATTTTATTTGCATAATTGTCTGCAAACCCTGAATCATGTGGGGTAGGTTTCTAACAATTTATTTGTGCTTACAAAATCTAATTGAGTGTTTTGTTTGTTGTTGTGCATAGGCCTTGCTATTTTGGAAGCTACAAGAGAAAATAGACTAGAGGAAGATTTGGTCTTTTCAGTGGACATGGCTCAGATATCCAGCAACAGTGGATTTAAACAGTGTTCATCTAACCATTTGGAACCAATAAGAACAAAAGAAGTGGACAAGGAAGAAGCATTACAGATGGAAGCAGAGGCTTTAGCAAAACTGCAAAAGGATAGGCAAGTGACTGACAATCAGAGAGGCTTTGAGTTGTCAAGCAGCACCAGACAAAAAGCACAAGTTTTAAACAAACAGGATTATGATCTTATGGTGTTTCCTGAATCAGAGTCTCACAAGAGAGCAGTTGATATTGATGTAGAAAAGCTCACCCAAGCTGAACTTGAGAAATTATTATTGGATGATGGTTTTGAGACTAGAAAAACACCTATTTTGCCAGTTACTCCTGTTCTGAGCCCTTCATTTTCAGCACAGCTCTATCTTAGACCTACTATTCAGAGAGGACAGTGGCCACCTGGATTTTCTGGACCTTCCACTTATACTTCTATTTATCCTTCAACTTACAGTAAACAGGCTGCATTCCAGAATGGCTTCAATCCAAGAATGCCTACTTTTCCATCTACCGAACCTATATATTTAAGACTTCCAGGTCAGTCTCCGTATTTTTCATATCCTTTGACACCAGCCACAACTTTTCATCCACAAGGAAGTTTACCAATCTATCGTCCACTAGTCAATCCTGATATGGCAAAGCTATTTGACAAAATAGCTAGTACATCAGAATTTTTAAAAAATGGGAAAGCAAGGACTGATTTGGAGATAACAAATTCAAAAGCTGCAGTCAGCAATCTACAGGGATCTCCAAAGTCTGAAGATATTAGTAAATTTGACTGGCTAGACTTGGATCCCCTAAGTAAGCCAAAGGTGGACAATGTGGAAGTGTTAGACCACGAAGAAGACAAACATGTTCCAAGTTTGCTAGCAGAGGATCCTTGGGATGCTGTTCTTCTAGGAGTGAGATCACCAGCAAGTTGTCACCTAGAAAGAAAGGTGACTGGAAAGTCTCTTTCTGGAGCAACAGTAACAAGAAGCCAGTCTTTAAATATTCGAACAACTCAGATTATGAAAGTTCAGGGCCAAGTATCTCAGGTATAGTTTTTTTCTTTTTTCTTTCTTCTTCCTCTTCTGCTGCTGCTGCTGCTTCTTCCTCCCCCTTCCCCTCTCCTGCCCCCTTCTTCCTCTTCCTCCCAAATCCATTTTATTTCAGGGGGCAAAAAAGAAAAAAACTAAAATGAAATTTCAGAACACATCAATCAGAGGCAACAGTGGTATATGTATTGCACATTGTCATCCTCAAATCATAGTATTTTCTTACTAACCTCTCAAACTTAGCAGAACATAAATTCATATTTGTGTGCATAATTTATTAGGAAAAATATTTTTATTATAAATCTTGTTTTTCTTAGCTTTTTTTTTTTTTTCTTAGCTTCTAAGAGTGCTTAGAAGCTAGTGCTTAGGGCAAGTTGCTTACTTTAGTATTTTTTTCTAACATTATAAATAAAATCTTCCAATCAAAGAACTGACTACCAGAGGCATTTAAGATATTCTTGCTTTCCATATCTCATTTTGCCTTTTTGGGGCAGGAAGAGGGGTCATACCAGAAATCAAACTGCACTTGCCAGGTAGGTCCCTGTGCCACTGAACTATTTCCCCAGCTCCATATGTCATTATGTAGTTTCCTTTCGTTTTTGGGGGGTTTTGGTGTTTTTTGGGGTTTTTTTGGTGGTACTGGGGACCGAACTCACAATCTTGCGCTTGCCAGGCAGGCGCTTATGCCACTGAGCTATAAATCCCTGGTTCCTTTCATTTTTTTTAACGAGCAATTTTTATTTCTAACTTCATTATAGAAAGTCTTATCTTCTGTTGTTTTTAACCAGGAATGAATGAGTGTGTGAAAGAGTGAATTGAAACAGTTTACAGTTGTTTGACAAGGTCAGTTGCTTAGAACCTTAAGAACACAGAAAGTTGTACTCTCGCTATTAAACATGCCTGTGATCCTTAGGGAGCTAAATAGAGGCTCAACCCTCCCATTGGTAGAAGAGCCCTGGGTTGTCCAACCGACCCAGTGTGAATAGCCAGTCATTTTCAAACAGTTCCTGTCCTGTGCCTCACCTCTGTATATATGTATTCATAGTTCTATAGTATATGTAGTATAGCCACAATACATAGATTATCTTAAAGGTAATATATGTGTGTATAAATGGCTTTGGTTTATTTCATTGTCTTAAATTCTTATCATTGAAGAGTCATTTCCCATTAAAGGAAGCAGATTATCTCAAGTGAATTGAAATTACCATTCCAGAGATACTTTTTTTGATAAAGTTAATTTTGGGGGGTACTGGGAGTTGAACTCAGGACCTTGAGCTTGCCAGGCAGGCACTGTGCCACTGAGCTATATCCTCAGCCCTGATACAGTTAATTGTTATCTAATATATGAAACATAAGAGTTGTACATATTAGTGGGATACAGTGTGATATTTTAATACATGTATATACTGTATAATGTTTAATCAGATTAAATATACCTATCTTCTTAAATGTTTTTTATTTCTTTTCTTTTTTGTTTTTTCTTTGCAGTACTGGTAGTTGAAATAAGGCCTTTACACTGAGCTGCCTCCCCAGCCCTTTGTGTGTGTATGTGTGTGTGGGGTTTTTGTTTTTGTTTTTTGTCTTTTTGAGAAAAGATTTCACTTTGTAGCACAGGCTGACCTCGAACTTGAGTGATATTCCTGATTCAGTCTCACAAGTGTTGGGATAACAGGTGTATGCCACCATGGCCACCTTTTAATTTTTTTGAGACAAGGTCTTATTAAGTCACTAACTTGCCTAGGCTAGGCTCAAATTTGTTAACCTCCTGCCTCAGCCTCCAAGATAGGTACTACCATACCTGGTTTATGGTAAACATATTCAAGATCTCTTCTTCTAGCTTTTTGAAATATACAGTATGTTATTGTTATCTATACTTACTTATTTGTGCAAAAGCACAGAAGAACTTATTCTTGTTTAGCTGTAACTTCATGCTCATTGATCAGCGTTATCCCTTTCTCTCCCTTGTTAGAATGTAATTATCATTTTAAATAGAGGTTTCTAGATAGTCAGGTTTTTTATTAATGAAACATCCAAAACTGGAATCAGAACCTAAGAGCATACATACTTTTTATTTGTGCTATATATATTCATACTGAACTTTTTTTTTTTTTTTTTAATAAATAGTCACTCAAATTGTAGAGAAGACATAAAAATGTTTCAGGGACTATACTTCAGAAAAATCTCATAGCCCATACCTATTTTATAGTTGAGATGTTGAGATAATAAAGTTAAGGAATTATTGCTACTGTTTTGGTATATTGGCATTGCAGTTAATTAAGTGAGCTCTTAGATTTTAGAGAGTGTATACTGAAGAATTTATAGATGTAAAGTTACTTGTACATTTAAAAAAATCTAATGAGATGTTTGGATTTGCGGGGCTTATGGGTGAAACAAAATTGGCCATGTGTTGATAATTGTTGAAGCTTGTTATAGATAACCTGAGTCTTTGTTATATTACTTTACTTTTATGTGTGTTTTTACAGATTTTCTGTAATAAATTAGAAGTCAAGGAGAAGCCACAGAAGTATCTTTCGGGGGGGGGGAGGGTAGTACCAGGGATTGAACTCATGGCTGTGCGCTTGCAAGGCAGGCGCTTATGCCACTAAGCTAAATCCCCAGCCCCAGAAGTATCTTTAAGAAACAATACTTACTGCTGTTTTGAAAGTAATAAGTTCTTTGTCATATATGGACTCCAGTGCTGAGGAAGGTGAGGCAGCAGAATTGTAGGGAGCTCAAGGCCAGCTGGAACTGTATTATTGAGACTATCAAAAAACAAAAACACAAACCAGCTTCCTGTTGGGCTTGGTGCCACATGTTTGTAATCTCAGATACTCAGGCAGCAGAGGCAAGAGAGTTATAAAGTGGAAGCCAACCCGGGCAGTTAAGGAGATCCTGTCTCAAAAAGGGCTGTAGGCGACCTAGTTTAGTCCTTATTATTGAGAAGAGGGTGGGGATCAGCTTCCTAAATTTAGTTATATGTCACAATGTCCTGCAAATTTAGATCTAGTCAGTCTCGACTTGTGGTGGGGGTGGGGAGACAATGTGAAATTTGAAGGGAAGGAGGATCTTTAAGAGTTCAAGGCTAACCTGGGCTACATAAGCAACTTCAAAGCCAGCCTGTATGTACTACATGGGCAAGACCTTGTTTCAAAAAAACAAAAAAAGAGAAAGTTTTTTTTTTCTTTCCTCAAAACTTACCCTATGTGATTCTGATACAGCCAATCTGCTATTCTCTTGAATTGGCATTTGGAACCTCTTAAATAGAAATCTTGAAAGATTCCTTGTACCTTAGGAGCCTGTGAGGCTGGGAATGTGGCAAAATAAATGTAAAAATAGGATAACCTGCGAATGGTTTCTTTTTTGGCTATAAACCAGTAGTTTAGATTGCTAATTCCATTTTTTTTTTAAAATCTGTTTTCTTTTTCCTGCTGCCCTGTTTAATTTAGATTGGTCATTTCCAGTTTTTGTGTTCTTCACCCTTCAATGTGGCACTGATGTGACACCCCCGTAAGTCTCCCTGTAGTATACATCTTTTCCTGCTAATTTTTAATATTTGTCACAGTTGCATCTTGCTATTTTTCTTATTTGGAGTGAAGTTATAAGGTGTCTAAGGGGATAATGAAGATAGATAGGTTCTTAAAAAGTTCCCTTAGGTCACAAAGAACTGCAAGTTGTGACTTAATGAGGTGACTGGGTAAGATCAGTTTTAGCAGAAATGTGTTCCTAGGTTACTTGGTATGGAGGAAGGATTAAAATAGTAATAAGCAAATGGGTTATGAGAGATATGGATCAATCTAGACCTGATTTCTGATTGATCAGCTGACCAAGTAGACAAAACCAGCATAATTTGGTCAGCTGATCAGTCACAAATCAGAGCTAAACTGGGTATGGTGGTGCTTGCCTATAATCCCAGCATTTGGGAGGCTGAGGCAGGAGAGTCACTGTTAGTTCATGGCCAACCTGGCTACAAAGATCAAGACCAACCTGAACTGCATGGTGAAACCCTGTTTTGAAAAGACAAAAATGTGGAAACCAGAGCTAGATTATTGCAGTGTAGTAGTACATCAAGAATAATAGTATGCCATCTGAATTTGGGTAGCTGGGGCTACTTGCCCAGTGTTAAAGCTTAACCGAAGTATTGCTGAGAAGGTAGATATTTGTTATCACTTCATTATCCACTGCTGTATTAAAGCCCCATCTAATAATATGTAAGCACCACATTCTCAGAGGGGCCACCAGTAAACTACAATTTGTCTAAAAAAAAAAAAAGACTTCAGTTTTCAAGATCTAGAAGTTACATAATTTAAGGAATTTCTGAAAAAGCTTGAGACATTTTACCTGAAGAAAATATTCATTGGATATAAGCATGCTGTAGATCTGAGTTTTATTTTCCTCTATGAAATAGTGGATTAGACTAGATGATTTATGAGGTCCTTTTGGGAAAAATAGTTAAAATTCACAAAGTTGTCACTTAAAGAGGAAATGAACCATTTCTAAATTTTATATTTTGGTATCTGATTTTGGGGGAAGGGTTCCAGGAATCAAACTCAGGTTATGGCATTTGCCAGGCAGGCACTTTATGCTGCTGAGCTGGTTTTATATTTTGGACAGGTTTTCAACCAATTCAGGGAGTAGAATACCTTGAAATTCCTGGTGTTTTCATAAAACCTAATAGAATATTTTCTAAAATTGTATATTAGAGATATTAAGTATATTTGTGCAACATTAGGTAATTTATGCTAGATTTTAATCATGACAAGTAGTGGTAGGGTTTAAAATTATATTTTATAGAAAATCTTAAAATCAAGCAAATCATATTTGCTTATATTTTTTCTGTGAATTGAGAAATTCAGTTTAGTAACTTAATTTTAAAATCTAGTGTCCCAAAAAGTAGAACTAGAACCAATGGGGAAAAAAATTCAAGAAGTCAGGTTGAATGGTGAAATACGTACACAGGAATTTAGAAAGAGCCATTTCATATTTGTTGCTCTCAGATTGTAAACAGTGATAGTCAGAAGTTTGATGTGCACCTGTTATAAATGCTACTTACAGAAAAGATTTTTATATTCAAAGAAAAATTCAAAGCCCTTTTATTAATGAATGCTAAAATTTTATTTGGTTTGTGTAGAAGAAAAGTTTGGTTTGGTGTAGACCAAAGGGAGAGGTGTATAGAGCATTAATAATAAGCTGACTTTGGAAGTCTGTTTTATAGGAATTTTAATTTGTGCAAACCATGTATGCTACTTGGAAACAGTTCCCTGAAGTTCATACTTTTTGCTGCAAAATGTTATTGTAATGCTTGTTCTTTATAATTATTTCACATCCTTAAGTGTTAATTTCCTGTCAGAAATTTGCTTTGTGGTAAAAACTTGACTGAAAAGGATATTTTTTTTTCCTTATTCAGCAAACTCACTTCCTGTTTCCTTCTAGTGTCTTTTGTTAATAATAATAATCTAAATAGTGTAATTCAAATATTTTGTGATCAAAACCAGGGAAAGGAACAGTACTTAAAACTGTCTTTTGGCAATTTAGTTTAAGTCAGACTTTTAGTTGATAGCTATGAATTTAGCTATTTTGAGCAGACTTCAAAGAGTTTAGTAATAGGGTCAGTTTATTTTTGTAAAAGTAGTTTTCCAAAATTGTATCAGTGGTGGCTCTTTCTAAAAGTTGTATTAACAGTATAAACATATTCCATTAGCAGACTATTACTAATTTTAAAGAAGAGGAAAAGTTAAAATATGATTTTTATTTTCTAGCTGAGTATATTTGAATAACTCACTTAGGTATCTTTATAAAGTTTTTAAAAATATAAATGAGGATGTAAACAACTTTTCTGAATAATAACTGATACTCTTCTTGCTTAAAGTGTAATTTATTGAAAACTTGGTACTTTATTCCATCTGATTTCTGAGTACGGCATGAAGCTTCAAACTTGTATATGCATAAAGCTTTCCCATATGGTATTCTTGTAACTGCCTTTTTAAAAAATCAAAATATGTGCCAGTAATTTTCTGTGAATTATTTTAAACCTTCGCCATTTTCCTTAAACCCACCCCTGCCAGCTCTTCGCTGTAGATGACTACTTAGTAAACCAAGGCCAAGCCCATCCATTGTGTTAAGCTCCAACTGCTCACCTGAGATTTTTCCTCTTCTTTCTGATATGGAAGATATATTCCTTCCCTTTTCTAAAATCTAACTCTTTTTGCCCTTTTTCTTATTCACATTTGCTCTTTTCTTGTGATGTCATTGCTCTTTAAAGAGAAATTCTGGTTTCTTGCTTTCCTCTAGTTGCCATCATGTTACAGAAAGTTGTTTTTGGTATAGTCATACTAATTACCAGTGGAATGGGCAATTTCATTGTTAAAGCCTTTATACTTAATTTTCAAAAACTTTTTTAAACATATGATATCCTAGGTAAAACTACATCCTAGTTTTTCTCCTATGACTTTTGACTTCCCTTTTCTTTGTCTAGCCTTTCAATATAGGTATTTCTTCCAAATTTTGTTTTATTTTTCAAAACAAGTTCTCCTTTGGTTTCCTTTATTTTTGAGTCGCCAAGATATTTCAAAGTGACTCCTTGGCTCTTTAAGATTGATATATTCTTTGGGTCAATTCTGTGTGTCAACTTAAGTAGGCCATGAGGTAGATATTTTGTCAGATTCTATTCTAGGGAGTATCTGTGAGATTAACGTTGAATTGGTAGGCTGAGTAAAGCAGATTAACTTCTAACATGAGTGGGCTTTATCCAGTAAATTGAGAGCTGCAGCCCACTTCCACCCCTAGCAAGTCAAAATTCCTCTTGTCTTACCACCTCCTAACTGGGAAATTCATTTTTTTTTTTTTCCTGCTGTTGGACTCGAAACCAAAACATTAGCTCTTCTTGGACTTTAGCCTGCTGTAGGCAGCCTGAAACTCCACCATCATATTGCTTGTGTCTATAGCTTACCAACTGCAGGTCTTGGAACTTAACAGTCTAGTAATACTGTGAGTTAATTCCTTATAATAAATATGTATTGGCCGGGGATATAGTTCAGTTGCACAGTGCCTGCTTGACAAGAGTGAAGTGCTGAGTTCAATTCCTGGTACAAAAAAAACCTCTCTTCTCTCTGAGAAATCCAGTTCTGTGCTTTGCAGGTGCAGCCCCTTGTGCACCCCTTAGCCTTAAAAAGAGGTGATTTCCTGCTGAAAGATCTTAGCCCTAAGTCTTGTTTTACTAAAATGTTGCTCTTGCAGTGATCCTGATAGATGCTGACAGCAGTTAGCAGGGGGAGAAATGTCTGTGTGCAAAATTACAAAAATTGGATGACCGCTAAATCTGTTTATAGCTCTGGAAAGAGTTTTTAAGATAGAAAAGAATGCTTTGTAGATGCTGATCTAAACGTCCACATAGATTTTCAGATATAGCATGTTTACTAGAAGACTTGGTATCTTTTCCTACAAGATTTCTTTGTTCTACTTATTGGCTAATGACAGTAGCAATATTGATTACTATATATCTCTTTATTCTTTTTTTTCCCCCTGAAAACTTAATTTTCAGTGTTGTGCACAGATCCAGGCAGCATGATCTGTTTTTCTGTATGTGTAATAATTTGTCATAATATATTTTCCCACAAGACTCTTTTTCATCAACTCTGAAAGTTCTGGTCTAACAACATACCCAAATACAGTTTTTGAAAGTCATCCTTTAAAATTTGGAAGAACGTGTGGTAAAGTCTGTGTTATAACATGTATACTACAAATGACTAAAGAGTGATTTATGTTTTAAAAGGTAAGTAGTACAACAGATGAGTTCAGGAAATTAATGTTTCAGAGCACTTCACTCTGTTTTTAGCAAACGTGCTTCATTGTCCTTTCTTCTGGTTTGGTGGTGTTTGTTTTTTTTTTTTTGTCTTTTTGAGACAGGGTCTCTCCATACAGTTCAGTCTGGCCTTGAGCTCACTTTGTAGCCTAGGCTGGTCTCGAACTCGCAGTGATCCTCTTGCCTCAGCCTTCCGAGTGCTGCGATTACAGGCATGAACCACCATGCCCGGCATTGTTTTGGGTTTTTTTGTACCAGGTATTGAACACATGACTTTGTGCTTGCCAGATAGACACTGTGCTGCTGAGCTATATCTCTGGCCTTTCTGCTGTTTTATTTTTAGTTTTTGAGACAAAGTCTTGTTGTGTAGCTCAGGCTGGCACTGTATTTACTATGTAGTCCACACTGGCCTCTTGACCTCACAGTGGTGATACTCCTGCCTCAGCCTCTTGAGTGTCAGTGCTAGGATTTGTACCACCACACCTGGCTTTTGTATTTTGAGGAGTGAGGTGGGGAAGCACATAGTGGATTTGAAGATTTTTTTCACAGTATGAGAAAAATATGACTGCAAACAAAACAGTATAAACTGCCTTTTTTCTTAAGATCTGGACATTTTAAGAAACTCTACAACACATTACATAATTTTTAATTATTAAATTAGAAAAAACTCATTTGTGTCATTGTAACATTGTAGTCAAAAGCTGCAATAATGAAAGTCAGTGTTTGATCAACTACTCTTTCCACTAGAAAAATGTTTAAGGAGGTATAAATACTACAAAATCAATCATTTGTTGACTTTACCTTTAAAGAACTTGGGGCAGAAGAGGGAAAAAATAAGTTTATATGAATGCAGTAGAAACGGAAAGCCTTGAGTGCCACATTAAAAAGTTTTTGAAAGATTAATGGAGAAAAGATGGTTTGATGCTTATGGTGGTTTTATGGAGTTGGGTGAAGGAAAGGCCTAGCTTAGGAAAAGTATAAAATTTTTTTGTTTTTTGTTGAATTGTTCCAGGAATAGTAGAGGAACCCTCCTCCTAAAATGTTGATGTTAATCCGGTAAAATAATAGGCAGCCCCTTCCCCATTTTTTGCTCTTTAAAGAGAACATTTGTTAACTTTCTAGATTCTATTACTGTGACAAATAACTATTTGTTACTATAGTCTGTTTTTGTCATTGTTGATTGAAACTTATAACTTGAAAGGGAGGACCTAATTTGAGAAAAGCATTACAAAAAATACAAATTTTTTAATTGCAAAAATCTAAAAATGCCACTAAGGGATTCAGAATATTTTTAAATAAAACATGAAGAACAGATTTTAAAGAAAGATGATTGTTAGGTCAAGCAAAACAAGTTTTTCTGTAGTAGTCCCCAACCTTTTTGCTATCAGGGACTGGTTCCATGGAAGACAGTTTTCCCAAGGAAAAAAAAGAGAGAAGAGAGAAGTGGGAGTGGTTTGGGGATGATTTAAGTCAAGTGCATTACACTTATTGCATACTTTATCTCCATTATGAAATAATTATACACCTCACCATAATACAGAGTCAGTGGGAGTCCTGAGCTTTTTTCCCTGCAACTACACAGTCTTACTGGAGGTGATGAGAGTGATACCTGAAGTGTCTAGTCTGCTCTGTGCTCTCATTTTGGTTGCAACCACTGCAGAGAATTCCCCTTCACAAAGATAGGATGTTGGAAATGAAACAGGCTAGTGCTTTTGTGACAATCTGAGGATATTCTGCCTTAACCTTAATCTTTAATGTATGCAGGTTTGTGGTTGTCTCAGACAGTATTTTTGTCGTTATTGTTTGAGACAGGATCTCATTATATCGCCTAGGCTGATCTTGAACTCACAGTGATCCTTCTGCCTCAGCCTCACTTGTGCTGGAATTACAGGCATGTGCCCCCATGCCCAGCTCAAACATATTTTTAAGACCATCTTCATTTATAGTTGATTCTCTTCTAGCAGTCTGGCTTTCTCACAGGTGTGTTGTGGATCCATTCTTTCCCACCTCAGGGATCTTTTGTGGTTGGGAAGCCAAACCCAAAACTCTTTTTGGACTGGGGATTTAGCTCAGTGGCATAAGCACCTGCCTTGCAAGTGCGCAGTCGTGAGTTGGATCCCCAGTACAAAAAAAACCCACTTTTTTTGAAAGCTGAAATGGTAATTATATACCAGATGGGAGAAAAAAGGCTGTGGCTCGGTCTTTTTCAAAATCTCTGCTAATGTTATAAATATTGCTGAAATCCCAGTGTTCACTTGATGCCCCCAAAATCCCATTTTGGCTTAGAATGCAGGCATTTTATTTGCCAATTTGAGCAGAGTAGCATTCCCCTGAAGAGATAGATTGAGTTTATTGAGCAGATTGAGTGTCATTTGTTCAAATACAACTTTCCCAGTATATTAAGCTGGGTGTGGTGGCTCATGCTTGTAATCCCAGCACTTGGGAGGCTGAGGCAGGAGGATCGTTGTGAATTTGAGACCAGTCTGGGCTACAAAGTGAGCCCAAGGCCAGCATGAACTGTATAGCGAGACCCTGTCTCAAAAAGATAAAAAAAATAATAATAATAAAAAAATTTTCCCCGTATATTAATATCTTGAAGCAATCAATAACAAACTTGCAATTTAAGAGAAAGCTTTTTAAGAGAAAGACATTGAAAATGCTGCAAAAATGTTCACTTTCTAGAAAATGGTTAGAAATGGTTCCAGGCCAAGAAAGCAGCGCAGTTGGTATAGTACTTGTCCAAGGCCCTGTGTTCAATCTCCAGCACCACACATGCATACAACACAAGAAGATGGTTACACATTCCATAGTGTTAAAACTAGTGAAGCCAGGCATGGTGGCACACATCTGTAACCCTAGCTGAGGCAGGAGAATAGTTGCAAGTTTAAGGCCGCTCTGAACTCAGACACTGTCTCATAAAAGTCTAGTGAAATAGTAAATGTAGACAAGCTACGGCAGCATTCCCTTTGAGTTAGAACTTTTTTGTTGGTTGGGTGAAGACTTCTACACACTCACTGTATTATACTTTTATCTGAAGTTGGTCTTGACAGGAAGGGAATGTATAGAAGTTGTCCCATTTTTTTAAATGAAGCAAGAGGACCACAGTGTTATATGCCAAAGGATCAAAGATCATAATACCAGGTGCAAGTTGGAACAGACACTATGTGCTAGTATTTTTATAAGGAGTTTTTATTGTTTTAGTTAGAACTTCACTTTTTCTTCAATAATTTTCAGTACTGTTCCTTAATTCCCCCCCCCATTTTTTTCAAGAGCCCTGTTTTTAGCTGTGATTTTGTGAACTCTTGAAATATCTCCACCTTCAAACTGCCTTCCCTCGTGTGCTCCCAAGTATTTTTTTATGACATTCTAGAAGAAAGGACTGTGCCACATTTTACAGAAAGAAAACTTGAATTGTCCTAAATTTTCAGTTTATTCAAAATCTTAGCTGGTTGTGCTTACCTATAATAATCTCAGCTACTCAAGGGGCCAGGCAGGAAGATCACAAATTTGAGGCCAGTGGACAGAGCAAGACAGTGTCTCCAAAAAGATATAAATTAAAAAGTTCTTGTTTGCCACGGCCATTGAAATCTATTAAAATTCTTGAAATTTATATACTGTTTTTATTTACTTAGTTTCGAATTGAGAATGTTCCAGTTTTACATTTAAGGGAAATTTACATGTGAAATTTGTGCCAAATCAAGTATTTATTTTTTGTAGGGTGTCAAAATACCTCTAAGTGAACTCTGCTCTTTAGCTATCCTTGGGTGACGGATTGTTGGTGTAAACGAAATTTGGCCGGATTTAACTTTTAAAGTGTTATAGGATTTTTATGTAAGTTTGTTAACACAGAGAAAATGCCTGCTTACTTCTAAAACTCGTTTTCTTACCTGAAATACTTTGTTAGACTATGGGCCTAAATTAAATATATAGAATTCCTGATTTAGTAGAGGAGTCCTATATTAACTTGATCTCTTCATTTTCTTAAAATAGAAGATATTTTTTAATTTTATCCAGCTGTTAACTTACTGAAGCTTTCATTTCAGGAATATTTTGAGTGGAAAAGTCTCTGACATTCCATTCTTACTGCTTATTACTGCCTGTTTCCTACTTTTGAACAAGTAAAACCAGTGAACTTAAAATAAGGCCCAGTTGGTATTTTAAAGATAGAAATCTGTAATTTGCAATTCTCTTACCAATAGAATATGCTTTATCTCTATAACTTTGTTTATGCTTTCATAAAGATGTTTGTGCTTTGTTAATACACAGCATTTTAGAGATCTTTCACTTCAAAATAAAAACATTTTTTAATTGCAGAAAGACTCAAATGGGACCAGTAGTTTGCCAACTGGAAGTTCTCTTCTACAAGAAATTGAAGTACAGAATGAGGAAGTGGCAGCTTTTTGTCAATCCATTGCAAAGTAAGAAACTTTTCTTTATAAATTATAGAGTCTCTAAGTTAAATGCCCATTTTCAAAGTAATTTGAAGCTGGTATGGTGAGACAGGCTCCCAGACTCATAGAGGCTGAAGCAGAAAGATCAAAATTTAGGGGAACTTTGTCTCCAAATAGAAAAGGATTGAGGGGGATAGTTTAGTGTGAAGGGTCTGGAGTCAGTCCCCAGTACCATGCACAAAAATAACAATAGCTTTAAGAAAAAAAAATTCTTGAACGAGTATAGTCCTAGTAATTCTAAAATTTTAAAATTTTTAGCTGGCTGTGGTGGTGCATGCTTGTGATTCCAGTATTTGGGAGGCTGAGACAGGATGATCATGAGATTAAGGCCAGCCTGGAAAATTTGCAAAATATGGTTTTTTAATCCTTGTTTTCATGTGGTTAAAATTTAAGTCAAATAATTAACTGGCACATTATAATAAATTATAGATGAACGTGGTTGCTGAGTACTAAGGAAAAAATTGAAGTTTGGAGTAGATTTCTGATAACTCTATTAAATTCTATTGAGACCCTGTTTTAACCTTCTCCCAAAAGAGAAAAGTGCCTACTTTTATTTTTAGAAACACTTAATTTTCCCATAAATTTTATAGCATTGAAATACTATCCTACTTACTTGTTATGACTTGTTATCTAGATGTCTCTACAAAGCCTCATGTGGTGATAGCTGGGGCTGTTTGGAAGTGGCTGGATCTAGTGCGATGCTGGGTTTAAAGGTGCGCGGTACTAGATTATTCTGGTGATTGGTTTAGCATAGTTCTGGATATAAATAATGGGAAGACCCACTCTAGGTGTGGACCATTCAAAAGGCTTGAAGCATGGGTGGGATAAAAGGGAAAGGGAGACTTGCTGCTGCCGCCTTCTACTTGCCTTGCCATGACTGTTTCTTCTCTGGGGTACCCTGCTGCCATGCTACCCTAAGAGCTCGCTACCTGGACTGAAACCTTAAAAATCTTCCCACCTTTAATTTTGGGTGTTGAAGCTGAGCGTGGTGGCTCAGGCCTTTAATCCCAGCACTCGGGAGGCTGAGGCAAGAGGATCATTGCAAGTTTGAGACAAGCCTAGGCTGAACTGCATAGAGAGACCCTGTCTCAAAAAAATTTTTTTTTGGGGGGTGTTGGGTATTTTGTCTCAGCAATAAGAAAAGAAACAAGACAATACTTAAGAGGTGATGTTACAGGCAAGAGTAGAAAAACAAACATTTTCTGGTGCTTTTATTTTGTTTTTTTGGTGGTGGTGGTGGTTGTACTGGGGATTGAACCCAGGGCCTTTGCAATGAGGTACATACCCCCAACCCTTTTTCATTGTGAAGTAGAGTCTCACTAAATTATTTAGGCTGACTTGAACTTAGGATCTTCTAGCTTCATCCACGTAGAAGAATCATTACAGGCATATGCCACTGTGCCCAGGTATTTTCCGAAGATTAAAAAAATGCAATTCTAAAATATTTTCTCAATCTTAAGTATGCCTAGTACTGTGCTTTATTTATTTATTTATTTATTTTGGTCTTTTTGAGACAGGTTTTCACTATGCAGTTCAGTCTGGCCTTGAGCTTACTTTGTAGCCCAGGCTGCTCTCAAACAGCAGCAATTCTGCCTCAGCCTCACGAATGCTGGTATTACAGATGTGTGCCACCATGCCCGGCTCGTGTCCTATGTTCTTTATAGATGAGAAAACTGAGACATGGAAGAAGTACCCTTTAGTTTTAGTGCTAGTTGTTCAATACAGAGCCAGGTTAGGTTGCCTTTGCCTCTGGTTAAGTGTGTTATCTTCCCATTGTATCACTATATTAGAACTTGTGCTAGAAGTCTTGAACTAACTTTAATCAAGGAGGATCGTATATTGGCTTGAAAACTCACTTGTAGCAGAAAGTGGAAGGATAGGGTACAATTCAATAGCAACAGGTTCAGAAACTCATACTGTAAATCATCCTCTTCCCTTCAGACTGTCCCACTTCTTTTCCTTTCTTCTTCCTTACCTTGCCTATCTTTCATACAGATTTACTTCAATGTTTTCTACCTCAGATGGGACTTTTGAAGTCAAAAATTGTAGTTACTGAGAGCTAAATGTTATATTCTAGTGTTCTTGTTTTTCGAGAGGAGAATTAGCACTCTCTGTCAGACCGAAAAATTCCTTAGAAGGAAAGACTGGGAAAACCAGCACGGAGGTCAAAGAGATAAAATCTGCTGCTTAAGGCAGTGAATGTTGATAAACAATGGGAGGCTTATCTTTTTTGTTTGTTTTTTTAAGATAGGGTTTTGTGATGTAGTACAGGCTGACCTGGAATTCATGACAATCCTCCTACCTCAGCCTCCCAAGTGCTAGAATTCCAGGCATGTGCCATCACACCCAGTTGGGAGATTTATTCCAAATCCTGCTGTTTTTCTCCCTGTGCCCTGTTTTAACTGTAGCAGGGTTGGGGGTTCCCAGGTAGTACATATGATGACTATGCACATCATTTTGGTTAATGGTTTGGAGATAATGTTTTAATGTGTTTGGAAATCTGTTACAGCTTTCCTAATTTTCTTCCCCAAATAAGCCCTGTGCACTTTGTTAGATTGTGTTGACTATTGTGTTTAATCTAGACTCTTTATGATATACCCTTGCCTCCAACTCAAATCTTAAAAGTTTTCACAAACTTTACCACTTAGTCCCCCCCTTATTTGTGAAGCAATACATTCTAAGACCCTCAATGGATTCCTGAAGTTGGAGAATACTGAACTCTATATCTACCATGCTTTTCTACACATACATACCTATGACAAAGTTTAATGTGCACAGTAAGTGATTAACAGCAACCTCAACATAAAATTTTTTCCTTCACTTTTTTTTTAATATATGTTCGAGTACTGGGAATTGAACTGTGCTGCTGAGCTATATCTGCAGCCCTCTTTTTTCTCTTTTTACTTGGGAACTTTTACCTTTTCTCTTAAAGGAAGCCCTTTACAATTTCTCTTTGGCATATCTGAATTGTCAGTGTTAATTACTTTTGTACTTTGGGACCATTATTAGGTAAAAGGAGGATTACTTGAACATAAGCACCGTGATACGTAGTTGGTCTAATGACTTGAGAGTAGCTAAAATGACTAATGGGAGAGTAGCATACATAGAGTGTGAATACACTGACAAATGGGATAATTCATGTCCTATGTGAGACAGATCAGGACACCCCAGTTTTTTCATGTTACTTTTTTTTTGTTCCCCTTCCCATTTGAACATTGAAACTTATAAACTGATTACTTTTGAAATTTTTCCATTTACTATTTTCAGACTGTGGTTGATTGTAAGTAAAAGAAACTGTGGAAAACAAAACTGGTTGAGGGTGTAGTATATTTTTATTTATACATATGCACATTTATACACACAGTGGCTTATATAATTTAAAATTCCAAGTGGACTAAAGAGAAAATGAGTTCTCTTTGTAAAATTTTACTTCCATTAATTATGATTGCAGCAAATATTTATCAGAGCAGTAAGAAGTAGATTTTTTTAATAGTGAAAATAATCTTTTCCCAAAGAGTAAAGGTACATTTTTAACATTACTTTTTATAGTACGTATTTGTCTTACATAATGATCACATTCCTCATAGGGAATTTTTACCTGTACATAATACATCTTTTAAAAAAACTTTTAGTGATACATTTTAGATATATATATAGTGAACTGGGCATGGTGGCACTTCCGTGCAGTCCCAGCACTGGGAAGGCAGCAGAAGGATCCCTGTGAGCTTGAGGCTAGCCTGGGCTACATAAGTGAGTTCAAGGCCACCTGAACTACCTACTGAGACCCTGTGTGTGTGTGTGTGTGGAGAGTGTATACATGGTGATAACATTCATTATAGGGAATTTGTACCTGTACATGATATATCTTGCTGCTGCTTTTTTTCCCCTTCCCCTGTCCTCCCTTCAGCTTCTCTTCCCCTCTTTATTTATAAAAGTTTTATTTTCATTTTTTCCCTTTTCCTTCCCCCAGGCATTTTGTTCCCCTTCCCATTTGAACATATTCTTCCTACTTCCCAATATCTATCCTCCAAGAAATAGAGGTATTTTTGAAGCCATGTTCTGAGAGTTTTCTTGTCCCCTTGTGACCATGGCGATTATGGATAGGTGTGTCTTAAAGAAATTAGTGTGTGTGTGTGTGTATGCATGCTTATTTTATCAGTGTATTTTAAAAACAAGTTGTTTAATTAAGCTAATAAAGTTGTTAATTTAGATTAACCTAAATGTTGACCTCAGTGGCTTGGGAGCTTACTAGGGGATTAGTAAGCACATTTCTTTGTGTGTCTGAGTAGGTTGTGGAAGCATGACCTTGAGCACTATATCTGGTCTCTGGCCTTTTTCTCTCTGGCACTGACCCCCTACTCTGCCATGCCCTCCTGCCATATGCCCTGCCTTAGAGCCAGCTAACCATAGGTTAAAACCTCATCCAAATAAACTTTTCTCCTTACAATTGTGGGTGCCAGGTATTTTATCCAGCAGTGGGAAAGCTCACTAATATAAAGGTATTTATGCTATTAGTAAGCTAGTTTTTATCCAGCTGTGGTTGCACATGCCTGTATTCCCAATACTGGGGAGACTGAGCAGGAGGATTGGAAGTTAGAGACTTAGGAAGAACCTGTTTCAAAATAAACAAAAAGGGTCAGGGATATGAATCATTGTGAAGACCTTGAGTTCAGTTCGCAGTTCCAAAATTTTAAAAATAAAGTTAGGTACCAGTAAATTCTGCTTCTTCATTTGTGGTCCTTTAATATAAAATAAAAATGAAAGAAAGAAAAGATAAAATGAGAAACTACACTCTATACCTATTTGTCTAAAGAGCTTCCTAATCTCTTTTTTAAAATATATAGTTCAGGTCTAATGTGTATACCCTATAATGCCTTAGCCCCAAAGATTTTATCTCTGCATTTAACTAAATCTTATTCTAAACAATATTGTATTTCCTATACAGTAATGATGAAGTTTAGTGTATGCATAAAGATACTAAATTTCTTGTGCCATAGAGTCCCATTAAACAGACAAAATATTTTCTTTGGATGAAAGAGATGGAAATTTTAGAAAAAAATAAAAATTAAAAATACTTGTTATTTAAGAACAGCAGACTGTGTGTGCTTACATTGACCATAAAAATAACATGTATGGTGATGATAGGGCATATGTCTGATTCTAGCTACTTGGGAGGTTGAGGCATCAGGATAACAAATTCTAAGGCCAATCTGGACAATTTAATGCAACCCTGTTTCAAAATAAAAAAGGATTGATATAATTCGGTGATAGAGCATTTGCCTAGCATTTGCAAGGCTCTGAGTCCATTTCTCAGTAATCCATACACACAGGCACATGCACATATGCACACATGCACATATGCACACATGCACAAAATCTTATCTGGTCCATTATTTAAAATGAATAATTTACTCAGCAGTTAATAATTGAATTATTTTAGAGTTTAAAAGTTTATAAACAAAAGCAGAAAACCCCAATTTTAAAGAATCTTTTTATCTTGGGTTTTGTTTGTAATTTGTATAAGGCAAACCATAAAAATAGGAGAAATCATCAGTTTTGCAGAAAAATAAAACAAATTGCTGTATTTTCTTGGACCTGATAGCGTTCATAGTATCAAACAGATATAGGAAGGTCTCATTTAAAAAACTTTTCTTAAAACAAAACAATACCCAGGAGGATGAGGCAGGAGGAATGAATTTGAGCCCAGCCTGGACTACAAAAGAGATACTTATTAAAAAATAAATAAATAAATAAAATATTTTTCTTTGTAGGCGGGGAGGAGATGATACATGAAATTGATGACTTTAGTGTTTTTAAGTACATAGTTAGATGACATTAGGTACATTTACATTATTGTGTAAAAGAACAAACTCACTTTAAGAAAGGAAAAATGAGTATCTTCCCCTCCCAAAAGCCAGATTCATTGAATGCAACATTCATCACTGGAATTTTTCTAAAGAATTCTTGTCTTCTGAGCTATCAACAAGAATTTCTCCTTTTCCTTTTCTTTTTCTTTTGTCATTTTGAAGGGTTTTTGTTTGTTTTTTGAGACAAGAGTTTTGTAGCTCACTCAGGCTGACCTTAAATTTGCTGTGTATGTAGCTCAAGCTGTCCTCCAGCGCAAGATTCTCCTGTTCTGCCTGATTATAAGTGTGGGCCACCACACCACGTTTAGACTTTCTAAAAATTGAAGTCTTTCTTGGATGTAAACAGAATTCTCAACTATTTCATGTATTATTTAATTTAATGGTTTGCTGCGTCTGCTTGATAACATGTAGAAAACAAAATACTGTTGGGACATACTGGCACACACCTGTAATCCCAGTACTCTTGGAGCTGAGAAGCAAGAGGATTGCAAGTTGGAGACCAGCCTTGGAAGTTTAGTGACTTAGTTAGACCCTTTCAAAAATGAATGGAAAGAAAAAAAAAAGTAATTGGGGATGTAGTTCAATGCAAAGGTCCAGGATTCAATCTTTAGCCAGAGATAGAATCAGATATCTTAAAAATAGTGTATGTACATCTGAAGGTCTGTTCCATTACCAAGTTTATTACTTATATTACTTTTTTATTATTTCTTTTTAATATTAGATCCTTTGTGTTACTTAAAATCATAATGCAGGAACCAGATTTATTCATTCACTAACTCATTTATTTGATAAACTTGTTACACAGTACTTACCATATCCTAGGCTTTAAGTGTTTTGTATATGAAACTCAATAGTGTAGCGGGTAAGTAGTAGTAATATCGTTAGTTTACAGAAAAAGAAACTGAAGCAACAAGGAGACAGAATAACTTGCCTAAATTCATATAGCCAATGAGTACTAAAATCAGCATTCAAATTCAGGTGATGTGACTAGAGTTTTTGCACTGTTACATTTCCTACCTCCCCGAGAACTCTTCCTGTCATGTCAAACTTTTATTCTACACATATAACTTGAATATTTCAATCACTACAGAAACTAGTAGACCGTATTTCTAGCATCATATCCCTCTCTGTCTGGATAGCAGCTGTGACAGAGGAACTATACACCATGCCCATGGATTGAGGTGTAAACTACCTTGCTACTGTACCATGCCATAAAGGCTTTGCAGTACTATAAAAGCTCTTTGTCCTTTTTTTTTTTCTTGTGTAGGAACCACCAATAATGTTTCTAGCAAAAAGGCCCTTAAGAAAAAAAAATTTTTAACAACAAGAAAAGCCCCCAAGTGTGGTGGCACACATCTATAATTCCCAGTACTTGGGAGGCTATGCCAGAAGGATCACTGCTAGTTTGAGGGCCAGCCTGGGCTACATAGCAAGTTCAGGCTAGTCTGCATTACACAGTGAGACCCCATCTCAAACAAACACAAACAAAAAGATTTTTAAGACCACAAACTTCATTTCCCTCTGGCCGTTATACTTTAGAGCTATGTTGTCTATATTATCAGTAATTCTTTAAAAGTGTACCAGTTTGTATAATTGTACTGTGTGGCACAGAAATGTGAAGCAGACAATCCCCTTTCATACAGCTTAACCAGTATGTGCCTGGGTAATGTTCATAGTATTGCCAAAGATATCCTGGCAATAGTTAGTTAATCTCTTTTGTCTCTTTAGGTTCCTTTTATTTAAAAGGCAAATGCTGGTATTGGGAGTTTTGACAGTGGTTCATTCATTGCCATTCTTATAAGCTGCTTTCGAGTTGGACAAAGATAATTGAGTGGCTATAAGCATGTAAAGCCTGTTCAGGGCTCTCAAAAGCTTTCTTTTAAAAAGGAATTTAATATCTTCTTTCTTGTGAACAGATTGAAGACCAAATTTCCATACTCCAGTCATTGTACAAATCCAGGCTATTTGTTTAGTCCAGTTACAGTGCAAAGAAATATATGTGGAGAAAATGCTAGTGTGAAGGTCTCCATTGAAATTGAAGGATTTCAACTACCCGTTACTTTCACATGTGATGGTAGGTTTGTAGTTCCCCAAGTGTTTTGTTTTGCTTTGATTAGGAAGAAAGTGTTTAAATTATCAATTTTATCATTTTTCAGAAACACATTTTGTTATCATTAGGTATCTCTTCAAAAAGTTGCCATCTATATGGCTAGTTTTCTTTTTAGAGCTAATGAGAAATTACCTTTACAAAAATGCTGAAACAAAAATGCTGAATAGAACTTAATAATCAGTGATTCTTAGCCAAGGCCCAAAAGCTTTGGCTAGAAAAGCTAATTACAGTCTGATTCTTTGTTTCCTTCTCATTTAATGGTAAGAAAAATGCCTGTTTCTAAAGAGCTATTTGTGAAATTGAAGTTCTAGATATCTTGCTAATCCCCTCAAAGGAGAAATAATTTCTCTTGTTTTTATTTTCCCTTCCAAACCTGGCATGAGTATCCTTTCTAGAGTCATGCCTTCCAAAGTTAAGGAAATCTGTTACAGTGTTAAATGCTACTTTTATTTTCTTTCAGTTTATTTGTAACATAAATTTAATAGGATTGCAAAGTAGAACAAGATCAATATTGCTTTAGTTCTTTGGCCTAACAATTAGTCTCTTCTTAAAAAAATGGTTATGACTAGAAGTTTGTCCAGTGTTTGTATACTTTCTTTTTGCCTTTGCACTTTGGAAGGCTCTTTGAAAAAAAAAGGATCTTAAACAGAAGAATGGTAGTCAACTATACTAGTCACTCATTTAATTTATGAAGGAAAAGTTACTCTTTTTAAACATGTCTTATGTTTTAGCCTGGAAAAAGATTTCACTCCAGGTATGCTATAAGAATTAATACTAAAATTAAAAAAGTCAGTAGGCACTTTAAAATAAGAATGAATAAAGATTTTATAGCAAATTGTGAATTACATCAAAATTTGACCTCAAAAATTTTAAACATCTTCGTAAGTTATAAATATGCACATTTATGATATGCATTTCTATTAATATATGTAACTATTAAAAGTGCATTGTATGTTCAAATTATAAATAGTATATTTGTTTATTTGCAAATATAGTTATTATAACCATTATATTAGAGGCTTTTATGGTGAGCATAGGTGCTCTAAGTAAACAAATTGGACACTTTAAAGGCTCAGTTTTTATTGTTATATTCTTAGTAATTGGCTACTGCCAAGAATGATAGTACCCATTTGCTGTATTTTTATTTTTATTGGAAAATTTATCAAGTAAATGTCAAATATTTCAGTTGGCGATTCTTTTTCATTATAATGTGTTTTTAAAATTGTTTGTTAGGGGATTTAGCTCAGTGGCATAAGTGCCTGCCTGGCAAGCACAAGGTCCTAAATTCAATCCCCAGTACCAAAAAAAAAAAAAAAAAGAAAAAGAAAAATTACTTGCTAGACACTTGTAAACTTGTAAGAATCATCCTGAAGGAGTCTAAAAAGTATATGCTTTCTTAGTTTAAACATGCATTATAAACATAGCCATTAGCCACATCAAGCACTGAAAATGTTGTTAATCTGGATTATCATGTGCTATAAATGCAAAATAAACATGAGTTCAGAATCTGAGTTTCAAAGGTAAAATGTTTCTATATTAAAATATTGATGATATGTTTAAATAATGTTTTGACTAGATTGGGTTCAATAAAATATATAATTAAAATTAATTTACCTCTTTTACTTTTATTCAAATGTGACTACTAGAAAATTTTACATTATATATGTTGCCTACATTTGTAACTTGCACATTTTGTATTGTACTGTCTAGATTACAAGTAATATAATCTTGAAAAATTGTATTCTTAGAGGAAGGATGAACAAAATGGAAATGACTTGACTCTTTTCCAGTGAGTTCCACAGTAGAAATCATTATAATGCAAGCCCTTTGCTGGGTTCATGATGACTTGAATCAAGTAGATGTTGGCAGCTACGTCCTGAAAGTTTGTGGTCAAGAAGAGGTGCTACAGAAGTAAGTTTATTTAACAACTGATTATCATCTTTAGGAATTTCATTTTTAATGGCTTAAATAAGAAATTTTCAACTTAAGAGATTTAGCTCAGCAGCATAAGTGCCTGCCTGGCAAGTGCAAGGTCGTGAGTTCTATCCCTGGTACCAAAAAAAAAAAAAGCTTATGATAAATAAATAAATGAATGAAATTTTCACCTTAAAGTGATAATCCAAAACTACACTGGGTTTTATTGAAATGATTCATTGCATTATTATGCTTGTATTGAGCTATACTATATCTTAAGATGTCTGGTCTTAGACAGTGGTGGAGTTTCAGAAAAAAGTAAAATATGGTGTTCCTTAAGAAGCTTATAGTCTTATACAGGAAGACTTGTGGATAATTAGCTAATAAGTGAAGGTAATCTTTTTTCTTTCTATGAAAATTCAGTAGTCGCATCATTGTAAATGCCATTCTCCTTTTTGTAGCATACTGTTACTTTTTGCACAGTAGCCAGCTGTTATTGCCTTTAAGTTGTCTGAAATAATCACTGTATGAATCTTTTTTTGAAGTAAGTAATTCTATCTAGCAATTCATCTAGTTGTTTTATAGATTCCATTCTTCTAGGCTACTGGAAATGGCTGGTCCCTTTTATTCCTTCAATTTCTTCTTCAGTCTGTTCTCACATAGAATAATTCTATGTAAATGCTCACAGATGGTTAAAAAAACTTTGTATTTTACCATTCCTTTGCATTTTTAGTGCAGATTTATATTTTACTCTCACTTTCTATTAACTCCTAATTTGAATAGGCTAACACTTGTGAGTGATTAATATATTTTAACAGCAACCATTGCCTTGGAAGTCATGAACATATTCAGAACTGTCGAAAATGGGATGCAGAGATTAAATTACAACTCTTGACCTTCAGCGCAATGTGCCAGAATCTAGCCCGAACAGTAAGTATGTGTGTACCTTTATAACTGAATTGCCCTTTGTCCATCTGAACAGTTCTGCTAATCAGCCAATTTCTAGTTTGTACATTTTCCAAGATTTCTGAGTTGAACTGGGGTAATGTACTAGTTATTCCCGTTAGACACAGAGATTTTCAATCACAGAGATTTAGGAAGCATAGCTCCTCACAGCTAGAAGTATATTTGAAAATCAAAATGTGGGAATTAAAAAAGTTTGATTCGTAATAATTTTATAAGAATGTATACATTAGGATCAGTTAAGAAGAAACAAGGAAGAAAAGATTTTTGGATGCTAACAGTGTGTTGAAGGAAAAAGATCCATATTGGGCTTTGCACTCAACTGAAATTATTTCTCACAAAATGAAAGCTCATTCTCTGTTTTAAAATTTCAGAACTTTCTTTTGAAATTAAAGCAATTGTAAAATGTAGGAAATGTAGCTATCCTTTGTAAAATTCACTTTGATCTTAACTAAACAAACTTGATGAATTTATAAATGAATTTTTAATTTATAAAGAGAATATTCGTTTAGTAGAATTTTGGAATTAACAGTCAATTTTAACTTTGTTTTTTTCTTTGTTTTTTAGGGTTTTGTTCTTAGGTAGAATTTATTTCAGTTGGGTAGACACTATTTCACCAAATTCACTACCTTTTAGCAGTCGTTGGTAATTCCTCTTTTCAGTTACCTAAGGAATGATGTTTTTGCACATTCATATAGTGTGGAATGGCAGAAATGACAAGTGGTATCTTTTTTTGGTGGATCAGCACAGAATGGGAAGGAACAAGATTATCATGAGAAAAAATAAAACAGAAATTCAGATGATCTTTTTTCCAACTGGTGCCCATCCTAATTTTGCTTTAAATGACTATTTTTGGGCCAGGGAGATAGTTTATTGCCACAGTGCCTGCCTGGCAAGCATGAGATCCTGAGTTCAGTTCCCAGTATCAAGAGAAGAAAAAGAGAGGGGATCTATTTTTGTATCAGAAACTAGATTTAAAAGCATTTATATTTCCCATTTTAAAATTAGGGGTCTTTTTTTTTTTTAAACAATATTGACTCATTTTCCAAATCAGTAGTAATAATACATAATTTTGTTGCCATTTTATCTGCAGTTCTGAAAAGTGTTTAAGTTTAGTTTCATAGAAAGACCATAAAATGCATTGAATTTTTTTTTTTGTAAACTTTTATATATGTGTGTTTGTTTAGGCAGAGGATGATGAAACACCTGTGGATCTAAACAAATACCTGTATCAAATAGAAAAACCTTATAAAGAAGTCATGACAAGGTATGGCATCTGAAACATTAATTGTAGATTTTTGAACTTTGCCATGTGTGGTAGTGCATACCTGTTGTAATCCTTGCACTTGGGAGGCTGAGACAGGAAGATCACCATGAGTTCAAGGCCAGCCTGGGCCACATAGTGAGTTAAAGGCTAGCATGAACTATATAGTGAGACCCTGTCTTAAAAAAAAACAAAAAAATTTAAAAGATAAATAAAAATACAAACAATAACTTTACTTTAGATGTGAGTACATTTATTTTGATGATTGAAAGAATTAGTTATGTTTATTTTCCTTGAACCATAATAATAATTCTTTTATTTCAGATATCCTGTTGAAGAACTCCTGGCTTCTTATCACAACCAAGTGGAACTGGCTCTTCAAATTGAAGTAAGTTTTAATTCATATTTTGGCACAGTGGCTTAAAGATTGTTTCTTTTATCTCTTAATTGCTAGTATTGGCATAGATTAAATATTTTAAGACTTCTTAAATGGTATTTTTGCTGTCAGTGTGTGATATCTTCTTTCTTTGACCCAGCTTCTTAGTAAAACTTGAGTCTACATATAACTCTCATTTCAGCTTTATTACTGAGAGATGTCTCAGTTCAATTCAAAAATGTAGGGGCTGGGGATTTAGCTCAGCGGCATGAGCACCTGCCTTGCAAGCATGCGGTCATGAGTTTAATCCCTGGTACCGATTTAAAAAAAAAAGATAAAAAAATTTGAATATAGTTCAGTTAAAATATTAGGTGCTGCTCATATGCTAGATAACTGGTGTTATAATGCACAGTTGTAAATGCAGTATACAGTATACATTGTGGCTCTGTGGATACCATACACAATTATGGCATCCAAGAAAGGCTTCTCAGAAGAGGTACTGCCTGGCCCCACTCTTAAGCAGTGTGAATTATCCACAAGTAAAAATGAGAGGGGCATATAAGCCAAATCACACACCTGTGACACATGGAATTACACTGGTTCTATAATCATAACAGTTCATGGTAAGGAGTTTTATCTTCTGGGTCAGATGACCATATCCAGTCCACTTTCAAATTTTACAAATAATTGTTTTTAACACAACCATATGATTTTTTTCATAATTGCCTATTGTCGTTTGCATTTCTACTCCAACACTAGTTGAGTAGTTGAAACGGAAATTGTTTATGTCCTGCAAAGCCTAAACTATTTATTGTTTGACCTTATTTATTAAGTGCCATAGCCACTTAAGATGTTTTTAGTCATGAGTGGATGTGTAGGGTGGAATGGCTGACAATTTTTGTCTGTGCTCTGAAATAACTAACCATACCGTGTAAGTTAAACTTTAGGGTGGCAGAATTGCTTTTATGGAGCTTTTAGGAAGGATTTTTATGGTAGTCTACATTAAAGATAAGGAACATGGTGAGAGTGAAAGAAATGGGGACTATTTGGATGATAAAATTGGTAAGATTTTGTAGGTGATAGGGTATAAGAAAAAAAGAGGGTAGGATCACTTTCAGATTTCTAGCTACTAATACCTTCTTATCAGCATATCAGCATATTCATTTATTCAATACTGACTATCTCCTCTTCGTTAAGCAGTATTAAAAGATGGTGAGGATACAACAGTGAACACAGAATTCTCTGATCTCAGCACATTCTAGTTGGAGGAGATGAACAATAAAATAAACTAAAAATGTGTTATTGCAGGTGGCGCTATAGGGAAAAGTATAGGAGAGAGTAGTACTGTAATTTCAAGTAACCTTATTTGAAATAAGATCTCATTGAGGAGTAGAAATAGAGTGAGAAACTGGAGAAGGGAGAAGGGAGAGCTGTTTGGGTTTCTGGGCAAGGCATGTTCCTGGAAGAAGGGACAGTATGTACAAAGGGCTAAGGAGGAAGTGTGCCATATGTATATGATCTCAGGCCTTTTTAACTGTAATACAATGAGGAGAGGGGCAAAAGTGAAAACAACAATTGGGAAGGTGTTTTACTTGCCACAGGAGAGCTGATGATGGCTGTGAGTAGGGCGAATGCAATAGAAGTGGTGAGATGGGGTTCAACTCTGAGATATGTTTGGTTTGGTTTGGTTTTGGTTTTGGTGTTTTGAGACAGGATCTCCCTGTATAGTTCAGGCTAGCATCGAACTACTGAGTCCAAGCTGGCCTCAAACTTGTGATCCCTCCGCTTCAGCCTCCAGAGTGCTGGAATCACAGGTGTGAATCACCATGCCTGGTTGGAATATATTTTGAAATTCATGCTAGAAAGATTTACCACAAATTGGATGTGGAACGTGAGAAAAGGGAGTTTGGGGTAACTCAAGATTTTCCATCTGAGCAACTGTAAGTTTAAAGTTACTTTCTAAGGAGTTGTAGAAAACTGAGAAGAGAGATTTGAGGGGAAGATCAGGCACTAAATTTTAAATGATACATTTGAGATGACTATTAGGCATTCACCTAGGAATTTTTTTTTCCCTTGAGACAAGTCTCCATATGCAGTTCAAACTGGGCTTGAACTCACTGTGTAGCCCAAGGGTGGCTCAAACTTGTGGCTATCCTGCCTCAGCCTCCCAAGCGCTGAGATTATAGGGATGTGCCACCACGGCTGGCTTAAATAGAGATGTTGAGCAGAAAGTTGATATGAATTTGGAATTCAGTGTAGAATTTCTAGGCTGGAGAGAACAAATTTGAGAATCATCAAAATATAGTAGTATCTTGCTACTATAGTGGATAATGAAATTACCAAAAAAATCTTGGCAGGTAGAGAAGAAAAGTTAAACCAATTTGTTGTTATTGTAGACCCACTTTAAAAAAAAAAAAAAATCAATCTAATCCTGTGATCCTGAATCAACCACACTACTTTTCAGTTCTTTTTTGGAAAGAAGGTCTCACAATCTTAAACTCCCTTATGTAGCCCAGGCTGGCTTCAAACTCACAGTGATCCTCCTTCCTCAGCCTCCCAAGTGCTGGGATTACAGGCTTGTACCACCATGCCCAGTTTGATTTCTGTTTTTTGAAACAGGATCTCACTATGTAGTTTTGAACTAACACCTCTCCTGTCGCACTTCCTGAGTGGTAGGGTTACAGGCATTGCACCACCATGCCCGGCCTGTGTTAGAAATTTTAAAACCTGCCTTCAAATCCTTCAAATGCCAAAAATCAGTGCACTTTATTGACAAAACCTAATATTGTCCCAGCTGGCAAAGAATGTAATAGCCTAGGTCTAGTGTCACAAAGTAGAGTGAAAGAAGGATAGGATTAGAATAGTGCATTTATAAGTGGCACACCAAGAGTGATGGTGGCCCCTGTGTTCCCTTTTGCATGGTGACCCACCCTCACACTGTAGGGTGTGCTTCTTTTCCTACTTTTATGTGGCCCAAACTCACTTTGCAGAGTCTGTTTCTTTTCCTACCTTTAATAAAACTTTGCTAATATTAAAAAAAACTGACAGAGATCTGCACTTGGGAGGCTAAAGCAGGAGGATCACTTGAGTTTGAGACCAGCCTGCACTACAAAGTGAGACCCTGTCTCAAAAAACCAAAAAGAACAACAACAAAAAACCCAGAACAGAGAATGGCACGAGCCTTAAAACTGGAAAGGTTCTTGGCTGGGTCTCATGCCTGGAGTCCTAGCACTTGGGAAGCAGAGGTAAGAGTGATATAGCAGAAGGAAACCCCCAACTTGCTAGAGTTCACATTCTCTAATATCAAAAAATAAGTTCTAGGAACAGCAGAGTTTAACAGCAGAATATATTTATTTGGAAAGAAAGCTTCTGGCTGAGAGAAAGACAGAAGGGGTTGCAAGAGCCCTGCATTTTCAAGGGATTTTTATGGAGCAAACCACTGGGTGAGGTGGAGAAAAATGGAAAATCACAAGGCAGGCATGAGGTGGGACAGAACTACAGTCAACCAATAAGATCCCAAGCATAATTGATCAGGAAATAGTGATTAAATGAGGAAGACACTTAGCAAGTAGGCAGGAAACAACAGGTGTTTTTCCTGGAGTGGGTGGGTCAGTGGCACTTTTTGGCTTTCCCTAGGTGACCTACCTATTTAGAATATCAATCACTGTTGTTTATCCTTGAAGGAAGTTTGTGGGTACATTGGTTTCATCTTTTGTCTTGAGGTCTGGCCCTCAACAGATGTGTCTGTGTCTCCCCACCAGTTGCAATGTATCCCATCTTCTACTCTGGCTCCTTCAAGGACATAGCCCTGTCTGATAATGTTTCTACCCAATGTACCTGTCTATAACAAGAGGATCACATGAGTTCCAGGTCAACCTGGGCTACATAGCAAGACCTTGTCTCAGAAAAGCAAAACAAAACAAGACAAAAAAATCTCCAAACTGGAAAGGTTCTGCAAATAAAAGCAAACAGAAATATAAGCAAAGGTAGAAAACTAGAAAAAAAAACCCTGAGAATCGTGAGGTAACTGAGCTTTGGGACAATGAGGTGGTTTCATTTAACCTTGAAGGTAAGGGGAACATTTGGTATATGGTAGCCAAACCTTAAAGAAAGGAAAAACTTAAATTTTTAAAGGATGGTATAATACTGAGTTTCAGCCTTTCTAACAGTACTTGGCATAAAGGTTTGGCATAAATATTTTATCAGTTCATTATATATAAATGTCTTAAGTTTTAAAAAAGACTCATTAAAAATTCATAATTGATACATGATAATTGTACATATGAGATGCAGCAAGACATTTCAATGCATATATACATATGTAATGATCAAATTAGGCTAATCAGTATGTCTGTCATCTAAAGCATTCATAGTTTGTGTTGAAAATATTAGAAATTTTTTTACTAGCTATTTTGAAGTATACAATTAATTGTCCCATAGTTATCCTACTAGTGCTATAGAACATTAGAACATTATTTTCCCAACTGTACTGCATCTCTGTAAGAATGTTTTAAGTGAGCTTTGTATTTCTTAAAAGCAAAGAATGATTTTTAAATCCTCAGGTAAGTTATTTTAAAACATTTATACATGCATATTTTTGGATCATGGTGAAATCAGCAGTAATGAAATGGTACAAAAGAATTGTCTTGAAGGTTTTTTTTTTTTAAACAAGGATTCACTATGCAGTTCAGGATGGTCTTAAACTTCACTATGTAAGCCCAAGTTGGCATCAAACGTGCAGTGATCCTCCTGTCTCAGTCTCTCAAGTGCTGGAATTACAGTTGTACCACCATACCAGCTTCAAGGAATTATTTTGATGAAAGAAAACTTTTAAAGTGCTACTAGCTTTACATACAATTGATTCGTAATTTGCCCCATGTTATTTACATGTGGCCAACATAAAAACTTCTAAAAGTCTTTTTTTTTTTTTAATAGAATTTAGTTTTTCTATGCTAGGTTTTTATAGGAGGAAAGGTTTCAGTGGCACAATTTGGAAATTATTTCCAAATATAAACTTAACATTTTTAATGACGGTGATTTATTACTAATTTATTGCTTTTATTTTTTATCCTAATATGAAAGAAATAACAGTTGAATAATTGTGTCAAAGTACGGATTAACTCAATCATGCTTTATAATAAGACATAATTGATTCTTTTTTATCATAAGAGTGGAGACTATTTAGGGGAATAAAAAAGGATGAATATAGTTACTATGTATCAAAAGTATGTACTGTACTAATAAAAACTTTTTAAAAGAGTAGAGAATACCTATTAGGTGCATGTAAATGTTTTGATTTCTGACTTCATCTGATTTTTTTATTTTTATTTTTTTGAGGCAGGACATTGCTGCGTAGTTCAGGTTGACCTGGACTCATTCTGTAGCCCAGGCTGGCCTTAAACTTGCGATGATCCTCCTGTGTTAGCCTCCCCAGTGCTAGGATTGTAGGCACCCACTGCCATTAAATTTTATGTGATTATGTTTACTTTTATTTTTAAAGAACCAGTACCGAGCTGTAGATCAAGTAATTAAAGCTGTAAGAAAAATCTGCAGTGCTTTAGATGGTGTAGAAACTCCTGCCATTACAGAAGCAGTAAAGAAGCTAAAGAGAGCAGTTAACCTTCCAAGGAGTAAAAGTGCTGATGTAAGTATTTTTATGTGTTTAAGTGGTCACCTATCAAACTGGGAGGTTTTTGTCTTCTAGTGAAGAAAATATTATAACTTTGACTTTTGAATTGGTCATTTCTTTGGATATGTGGGGATTCCTTGATGAGGAGAATGGGCTACCTTGGAAGAGCTTTATGAGAACTGACACTGAACAGGTGGATGGCAAACTGAACCATTTACATGTAAAGAAGGACCTGTAGCATAAATTGATTGTGGGTTTAAAAATAAATACAATAAAAGATGATAAGAAATAGGGGTAGAGTTTTCTAGAAGGGGAAAAGGATCAAGAGATGGAAGGGAAGGAAAGGGAGGAAAAGGATGAAAGAAAAAAGGAATTAAGATGTCTTTTGTGCACATACCGACTCCACACAACATTATGTATTACAGACATGTCCAAATAAAAACAGAATCAAGATGGATGGAGGGAAGGAAGCAAAAGGGGATGAAAGAAAGGAATTAAGATGTAAACATTATGTGTGTACTAATAAAAAATACAATGAAAAAAAGATACTGAGTTGAGAGGTCCTACAGGGTAAGAACTCTCTCTTGACAGAAATGTCCATGATCGCCACTGGGGAACATTGTGCTGTGGACATACCTCCTCTGTTCATAAGACCAAGGAACCTCCATACAAGTGACTCATTGCCTCAGAAGCAGCCACGTTACAAGTTATAACACTTTATGTTATATGTCAGCTTTTACTAAAAGGTCTGCCTCATGATATTTACATGGGGGTTTAATGAGCACTGTTTTAGACTTGTTTATATATTTGAAGGATGAAAAAAGGTGGATCTCACAAACCACTTTAAATTTAAAGGAAGAAAAAGTTATGTTTCTGGTATGCCCCTTGATATAGAGGACATAATTTAGTCTGCTTATCTCAGAAATCCTTTTCATATGGTATTTAGAGATCTGGGTTTCTCATAAAGCTTACATATGAAATTAGATGGAAGTTAATCAACACCTGTGGTCCTAATGTCTGACATTTTTATTCTTTTTATTCAAAATTTAGGTAAAGGAGTGGGGAGTACTTGGAAGGGGAGCTGAATTTAAAATTGAGAGTTACAAGAGTTTTTGTTTTGTTTTTTAGTTACCAAATGGTAATAAATAGAGTTCTAAATTCTTCTTTTTTTTTTTTTAATATGGAATGCTTCACGAATTTGCGTGCCATCCTTGTGAAGGGGTGACGCTAATCTTCTCCGTATTATTCCAGTTTTACTAAATGTGCTGCCAGAGCAGGCATGAGCTCTAAATTCTTTTAAAAATATTTTTATCATGCTATTATTTATAAGAGGACCAAGTGAAAAATAAAATACTGTGTTAGCGTACTTGCCACTTCTGATACTGTTGTATTTCTATATTTTTGAGTAATTTTCAATTGCTTTGATTTTCTTTTTGTTTTCCTTATTTTTATGTATTTCTCTTTTTGAGGCAGGGTCTCTATGTAGTTCAGGCTGGCCTTGAACTTACTATGTAGCCTCAGGCTACCTCTTATAGCTTCCTCCTGCTATGAGAAACTAAGGCAGGAGCATAGTAAGTCTGAACCCAGCCTGGTGCTGGTGCTTTGATTTTCTTGATAGAAAATTATTTACTTGATTGGGCTTTCCCTTTTTGCCTTTTGTATATATGTATGTGTGTCTGTGTGTATCTGTAGTATTGAGTATTGAATCCAGCACTTTTAGGTAAATGTCTTAGCACACTGAGCTGTACCTTCAGCCCTTTTACATTTTTTATTTAATTTTCACACACTTTTGGGAAATTTTCCTTGGGAACCTCTCCCACCCCCACTCCACCCCCATATTCACAATTGAAACCTTCATAAATATTTTTGTTTTGTTTTGAAATTTTGAGATGGGGACTTGCTAAATTCCCCAGGCTGTGTTCAAACTTAGTATCCTCCTGCCTTAGTTTTCCAAAGTGCTTGGATTGTGGGCATGTTCTACCATGCCCAGTTTGGGAAGAGTTTCTTTGACATAGCATTTAATTAAATGTTTTGAACGTAGAGATAAATATTTTCTGTTATATCTGGGGCATTTTTTGACTAATTGATCTGTGTATATATATGCAGGTGACTTCATTATCTGGAGGAGATACTAGCAAATGCTCAACTGGAGGTATGTCTTTAGATTCTTTAAATTTTAGCAATAGTAAGTTTTTTAGAGCATTATATTAACATTTTCTCCAAATCTAGGTTCCCTGAATCTTGAAAATCCTGTTCAAGTGAGCATGGATCAATTAACTGCAGCAATTTATGATCTTCTCAGACTCCATACAAACTCTAGTAGGACTCTTGAAGACTGTACTCAGAGTAGTAGGAGTATCAAAGAAGCATGGACTAGCACAGAACAGCTCCAGTTTACTATTTTTGCTGCACATGGAATTTCTAGTAACTGGATATCAAAGTAAGTAACTATTTAAAAGAAAACATGCTGGGCGTGGTGGCTCACACCTGTAATCTCAGCACTTGTGAGGCTGAGGCAGGAGGATCATTGCAAGTTCAAGACCAGCCTGGGCTACAAAGTGAGCTCAAGGCCAGCCTGAACTACATAACGAGACCCTGTCTCAAAAAGACAAAAAAACAAAAACAAAAAAGAAAATATGCACAGCTTTATCTAGAAGTAATTCTGATCTCATAAAATAGCAGTGACCACTATTATCTGATATTTAAATAGATGATACAGGATCATCAAATGCCTTTGTGGTTTTCAGATTTCAACATTGCCAAGTTTCAACATTGCAGAGATGTTTGAAGCTATACCAGTAAAATGTATCATTCATTACATGCAAAAAGGGCAGAAAAATTCATTTTAAAACTGTAAATATTATTTAATTAGTTTATTTAAAATTGCTGTTTTTTCCAGGCATGGTGATGCATGCCTGTAATCCCAGCACTTAGGACCCTGAGACTGTAAGATCCAGCAGTTGCCAGCCTGAATTACATAGTGAGACCCTGTCTCAAAAAAGAACAGCAACCCCCCAAAAATTGCTGTTTTTTGTTTGTTTGTTTGTTTTTTCCTGCTTTTCCGTTAGAATCAGGGTTATCTGAAACAATATAATGGGATTAGATTTCAGGACTTTTTCCTCCCCATCTTTAGTAATTCACAGATAATTGGTTGCTCATCTTTGAACATAAGAGCATATTTCTTGTGTTTAATTTTTAATATGGGCTTTCCTTTTTTTGAGGGAAGGGGAAGCCTTTAAGACATAGCAAGTTTTTTCCAGCCTTACTTGAAAATGTGTAATGTAAATTACACATTATTTTTAGCTCTAACCTAATGGGGAGATACCAAAGAAATTCTGCTTAAATTGAGCTGTAAATTAAAATAATGGTATTGAAATGACTTGGAAACAGGTTTTTTATATTTCTTTTGTACTAGAGGTTAAACCCAGGACCTTCCTACTGAACTGCATCTCATCCTGTTAATAATTTATTGTAAGATAGAATCTTGCTAAGTTGCCAGATTTTCAAACTTCTACCTGCCTCAAGCCTCTCCGAATGTTGGAATTACAGTTACCATCTAGGTGATAGTGGTGGTAGGTGAAAGTGGTCATTTTAATAGTCGATAAATATTTACTGAACACTATCAGTGGGCACAGGTTTTTTTGTTTTGTTTTTTGTCTTCTTGAGACAGGGTTTCACTATGCAATTCAGGTTGCCTTGAACTTGCTTTGTAGCCCAAACTGACCTTAAACCTACAGCTATGCACCTTAGACTCCCAAGTGCTGGGATTACTTACTTGGGCATGTGCCAGCACACCCAGCCAGCACAGTTCTTTATATTGGACGTTCAGCAATAAATAAGGCAGCAGTGTCTATACAATTTGAATTTATATGGCTACTACAAGTATCTAACGGTGTTAGTTTGTTATTATTCCATATACTCCACATATATACACAAATTTAGAGACACTAATAAGAACAAATACCCAGCAGAAGACTATAGAAAATAAGTACTAATTACTGAAAGTTTATAAAACACTAAATAGGAACAAATTGAATTAAGGTGAGTTAGCTGGAGGTATTTTGTGAACTGAGGAGATTAGAGTTGGAATATAATTAGAACGATAAACGGATTGTATTTACACAGTGGTTTGCTTGTAAACCTTCTGGTAAGTCAGACTGTCAGCAGAATATAGATTTATTCTGCCTAAGAATTTTGCCTCACAAAATTGCTTACTGGCCAAGCATAGTGGCACATTTCTATAATCCCACCATTCAGGAGGTTGAGCAGGAAGAGTGCTTTGAGTTCCAGGCCAGTCTGTGCTACAAAGTGAGTTCAAGGCTAGCCCAACCTGCACAGTGATACCTGTCCCCCCCAAAAAAAAAAAAAAAAATTGCTTGCAGTATCTAGCTATTATAGTAGCTTGGGGCTAAGTCATTGCTACTAAGTGAGAGACTACAACAGCATCTACTCCCATTGATGGAAGCCTCCTGATACACTAGAAAGATTAGGTTGATTAGCTCAGGCCCATGGACTGTTAATATATTTAACTGATTCTGTTTCAATAGCTTAGCAAAAGGAAATACTACCTCTCAGAAGTCCTTGTATAATTTACCTGGAAGTGAGTACGTTATCTATTCATTATCATTCATCTAAAATCTAAAGCTGGTAACTGAGCACAACACTGAAGTTCTCTAGCTCATATCATTATGGCACCCTTGAAACTAGCACTTAAGGACATTTAATTCCACAAAAGTGGCTCTATCACTTCTGTATTTTCATAAAACTTGCAATGGTTAAAATTTCAAGTGGATTTCAAAAAATTCAAATGAATGGTGACCAGTTTCAGATGTCAGTCACTTTAGGGCAAGAATTGCTAAATATTTTTATTAGTTAGCTAATCTGTACTACTAAGATAGAAGTCAATTTAACTCTTTTCTTTTCTCAGTTATGAAAAATACTACTTGATATGTTCCCTGTCTCACAATGGAAAAGATCTTTTTAAACCTATTCAATCGAAGAAGGTTGGCACTTACAAGAATTTCTTCTCCTATCTTATTAAATGGGATGAACTGTAAGTGAAATTTTGGCTTTTTAATTCTTTTAGTGTGCTCTGTTCCTAATGTGTACATCTGAAGTTTATTAACATTTCCACTTAAATTTATTAAGTTCTTACTGATGCCTAAAAATCTTTTCTAGATAAGATGATATAGAACAAATTCTTGTTTAAAAAATCTGAAATACTTGCACAATATTGTACAATATCAAATTACAGTAGCATATTGTTAATTCTTCCTAGGATTTGTCAAGTTAAAGATACACATTTACATCTAATTCTAGAAAGATGTTATATTTACAAAGTAGACTTAAAATGGCTGCCTACAGAGTCAGGTGTGGAATGTTGCCATAGGGTTCTCTGTGTGTTGGAGATCTGAAGGTCCAGTCAAAAGTCAAATGCCTCGCTGGAGAGCCTTGTGTGAGTCTGTGGTCAAGGGTGAAGGTGAAGGGTCTGTAGTGGATGCCAGGAGATAAGACATTCAAGACAAAGGCAAAGACTGGAGTGCTTCCAAAGAAACAGAAACAAGCCTGTCTTTTTTCTTTCCTTTTTTATTCCATTCAGGTTACAAGCCTGTTGGTACCGCTCACACCCAGATGGGAGTCTTAGTAAATCCATTCAGTCACACCCAGAACTGTGCTAAACCAATCAGTGAGGCATTTCTTACTAAGTTGGCACAATGGTTAACTATCACAGATGGTGTTTTATAACATTGTTTTAGTTTTTATTGACATAGGAGTCTGGCTTTTGATTAATAGACTTAAAAAGTTGTCTTAAATTTGTGTATAGGATGTTTTATAATGTTACTTTGTTTTGCTTTTTGAGACAGGGTCTCTATGTAGTTCAGAGTGGCCTTGAACTGATTTTTTTTTTTTTTGTACCGGGAATCGAACTCATGACCTTGCACTTGCCAGGCAGGCACTTGTGCCGCTCAGCTAAATCCCTGGCCTTGAGCTCATTTTGAAGCCTAGCCTAGGCTGGCCTTAAACTTGCAGTGATCCTCTTGCCTCAGTTTCCTGAGTGTTAGGATCACACACATGCATGCGCCACCACACCTGGTCAGTGTTACTATTTTTTAAAAAATGTTTTTGAATGGAAAAAAACCATAATTTAGGTAGATAGGCAGTTGAAGAACTTTCTATTTTTTGTTATACATGTATTAAATGGTTTCCTGTTTTTCTCTTATTATTAAGTTGCAAAAATAATACATGTCTATTAAAGCAAACACAAATGCACATAAGATGCCAGGCATGGTGGTGTATCGATAGTCCTAGCTACCTGGAAGGCTGACATGGGAGGATTGTGAATTGAAAGCCAATCTGGAAAACATACAGATATTCTTTCTCTTTAAAATCAAAAGGTGAGGGTTATAGCCTATTTTCAGTACATCATCTCAGAATGACCGCTATTGATTTCATAATAATGTTCTTTCAGACTTAGAAATATATATATATATATATATATATATATATATATATATATATATATATATATGGTCGGTTTGTGTGTATTTGTGAATATTTACAACCCTAAAAGAAAAGAAATCCTCATAAATAGTCAGCTAGTCCATTTACAGTTAACCTTTTAGGGCTATCAGTAATACAAGCAGCCAACTGTGGCATATGGGCCATAGGTTCACCACTACTGAAGTCTGTCTTAAAGGAAATAAAAATGACTTCTTTTTCTTGAAAGTTGACACTGCAAAAGTTAAAGGTACTTAACAGATTTTTAAAGAAAAAATGTTACCCTTTAAAATTTCATGTGTTATTAAAATTTAAGACTTTTAAGAATATAAGTTATCCAAACTTGCTATGTAGCTAAAGATTATATGAAATTAAAGATTATTGGGTATTTAAGCTGGGATTTAGCTCAGCAGCATAAGCACCTACCTTGCAAAGTGCGCGGTTGTGAGTTTGATCCCCGGTACAAAAAAAAAATTGGGTATTCAAATGAAATTCCTAAAATTGTCAATCTCATTAAAAGTTAAGTTTCACATTCAATCTAATCTGTTCTTTCTATTAATACATTTTTCCCTGTAGAATTATTTTTCCCATCCAGATATCACAATTGCCATTAGAATCACTTCTTCATCTTACTCTTTTTGGAATTTTAAATCAGAGCAGTGGAAGTTCCCCTGATTCTAATAAGCAGAGAAAGGTGCCAGAAGCTTTGGGCAGAGTTTCTTTGCCTCTTTTTGACTTTAAACGGTAAGTATCACTGAAGCGTGACAATGAGCTGCTTTGGACATATCTCCATATTAGAATGGCTGGAGGACAATGATGAACAAGAGCCAATAGAGCTATTTGAGTTTTTTCCAATGTGATGAGAAGATCAGTTCAAAGAGAGATCAGGGAAAAACAGTTACTCTGCTATAGGCTAACCATTGTATGGGAATTTGGAAGGTTGTTTGCTACTGGCTATTCAGTAGAAAACCAGCATCCAATGACTGTCATTTATGTAAAGTACTGTATTACTAATATAACACCATGATTTATTCAGTTCCCCTGACATTAATAAAAGAATTCCATTTTTCCTCTTTTCATCCTTTTCCTGTACTTCTCCAATTTGAGACTATAGATACACATTATTCCCTTTGTTAATTCTCTCTACCAGACTACTCTGTTCCCGTACTGTCATGGGCCTTTGACCTTCATTTTCCAAAGGTCCTATGTGTGTCAAAAACCCATGTGGGGAGTCTTTCCCCTATCTTTAAGGGTAAGGAAATTTCTTTAATAGATAAAGCTTAAAGGTGTAACCATTGGGATAACAAGGTCATCCTAAAGAGAAAAGAGAATAATAAGTTTGGGATATGTTACATATAGGACATGGGAATTTTCTGCAGACCCATAGTATACATGAATGTGTTGAAAGCATATCTAAAGTTCTATAACCAAGAAGCCTATTTAACTGCCTTATAATTATATATTCACTATAATAACAAACACACAGCCCTTTTTGCTGTGTGCTAAGTTTTATCTGAGTGCTGTACATATATCCACAACAACTCTATAAGGAAGATACTGTTAATTATCTTCTTGGGAAACCAAAAGACATAGGTTAAGTGCCTTGCTTCTTGGTGCTTACATAGTAACAGAGACTTGAATCAGGCATTTTGGCTCCAGGATCTGTGTTTTAAATATTACCCTATCTTGACATTCTCAAACTTAACTTGATTCTCAAACTTACCATGGCACTTTTTTTTGTTGTTATAGAATGTATTCTTTAAAACGTCATATTCAGGGTTGGGGATTTAGCTCAACTGCATAAGCACCTGCCTTGAAAGCATGCAGTCATGAGTTTGATCCCTGGTACCAAAAAAAAAAAAACACAAAAAAAGGGAAAAAGGCATTTATCTCTCAAAACATCATATTCATGGGACAATTTGGGAAATGACTTAATAATGGGTCTTTTTTTTTTTAATCTAAGAGTGAAAATGTTGTCTCAATCTACTTCCTTTTCCTTCCTAAGTAGCAAACTGTTTGATTTTCCAGTAATCACTTATTGAAGTTGAAAACACTGAAAACAACAACAACAACAAAAAATTCACAGACTTCATAGTTACATTTTTATTTTTTTCAATATTAGAGACTGAAACTAGAGCCTTGGGCATGCTAAGCAAGTGCTTTACCAATGAACTACAACCCCAGCCCTGACTTCACACATTGTGATCTTGATGTATTCTTTTCTGACACACTTATGTGAAAAATACTTGTTATAATTACTTCCCTCATATTTGAGGAAGTAGTATACGCTTTTTTTTTTTTTTAACAACTATCTTTTGGTCATTTTAATGTTATCTTTGGTACCTGACATAGTTCCAAACCATCAAAAACTAGAGAAAAGCAGCTCAAGAGCTTATTATTGATGGTATGTATTTAAAACCTTTCAGCCAGGGATTTAGCTCAGTGGCTCAAGCACTTAACCTCATGGTAAGCATGAGGACATGAGTTGGATCCCTGGTACAAAAAAAAAAAATGTTTCAGTAAATATAATCCGTAAGTTCTCTGAAGAGTATTGACATCACTGGTACCATGCAGGAGAATTGTATTCTCAATTCTTTTTGGTAAATTGGTGTTAGAGAATAGTTACGTGAGAAAAAATTAATTCCATTGTTATCATTGATTTTTATAAATACAGGAAATCAGTTTTGAAAACCATTTTTTCCACTTTCTTTTTTTTATGAATGACATAAAATTCTTTTGTAAAGAGATTATAAAGTGAAGCTAACCAAGCATGGTGGTGCATACCTGTAATCCCTGGAATAGCAAGTTCCAGCCCAGGTAGGACAATTTGTCAGAAAAGGCCTGGGGATGTAGCAATCCCCAGGGCAAATAATAGATTAGATAAAATAAGATCAGATAGATTAGATTAGATAGAGAAGTTGACTTCTCTTACTTTTAAAATAGTTTTGCTGGTTGGGGATATAGTTCAGCGGCATAAATGCCTGCCCAGCAGAGGCAGGGTCCTGAGTTTGATTCCTGGTACAAAAAAAAAAAGTTTGCATCCAGCACTGTAGTGAATAGATGGTTTTAGGTTTAAGACCACTGGATATTTTAATACTTTATAATTTGAAACTTCAGGGCCGGGGATTTAGCTCAGTGGTGTAAGCGCCTGCCTGGTAAGTGCGAGGTCATGAGTTTGATCCCTGGTACTGCAAAAAAAAAAAAAAAGAAGAAGAAGAAGAAAGAAAGATACTTCACATTAAAGAGAGAACCAGAAATTAAGAGACATCTGGGTGTTGTGACTACACACACACCTATAAACCCAGTAGTTAGGAGGCTGAGGCAGGAAGATTGCTTTGAGTTCGAGACCAGCCTGAGCAACATAGTGAGTTCAAGGCTAGTTTGAACTATATAGTGAGACCCTGTCTCAAAACTTCTCTCCTAGAAACTAAGAGGGAAGATGATTTTACATTAATATATACAGAAAAGTATTAATAATTTAGTTCAGATAACATACTGTGATAATGATCAGTAATTTTGGTCTTAGAATTTTTTTGTAATTTCTGTTCAGGGTGTAAACTGCATAGCACCTCAAAAACCTGTCAGTACAAATGAACTTTTAACTCATTGTTCTGAAAACTGGTGTATAGATAGAATTAATCATTTAGTCTGCCTTTCCATTATCTCAGGACCACCAAATTTTGATGTGAAAAGTTTTTATAGAAAAAGTCTAGCAGATACAGAAGGAATGATGAATGAAAGTATTATTTTTCATCTCCTGACATCATACATTTAAATCAAAATTTCTCAATTGCAGCTCTGTTGACAAGTTTAGTCAGATAATTCTTTGTTATTTTTTGGCTAGATCCCTCCTTGTGGGAGACTGTTGGTGTGTATTCTAGGGTATTTGTGCAGAATCTCTGGGTTCTACTCATTAGATGCCAGTAAGTAGCGCTACCCTAGTTGACAGTTAAAAATGTCTAATGGGAGAATAGTTACTTTTGGTTGAGAAGCATTGATCTCCAATGTCTTAAAACCATCAGACTTTTGTGGAACTTTATAGTGAATGGTTTACTGACCAACTGATTAATCCTAGTGTCACTGAGAGAGGTAGCATAAATGATGTGTGCCTTTTTTGTTGATGCAATAGAAACTAGCATACAAAGTTATATATTAAGAATTCTTTGGGGAAGATACCAAGAAGGGAAATAGCTGGGTCAAATGGAACCTCTAGTCCCAATTTTTTGAGGAATTTCCACTGATTTCCACAGTGGTTGTACCAGTCTTCACTCCCACCAACAATGGAAAAGGGTTCCTTTTCCTCCACAGCCCTACCAGCATTTATTATTAGTTGATTTGTTGATAATAGCCATTCTTTTTGGAATGAGATGGAATCTCAGCAATGTTTTAATTTGTACCTCTCTAATGATCGGTGATATTGAACATTTTTTTCATGTATTTATTTGATGTTTGTACTTCTTCTGAGAAGTGTCTATTCTTTTCAGATGCACATTTTTGGATTGGTTCTTTAAATTGGTGTCTTCCAAAAAAGCATTAAAAGCATTATACCACAATGATATATGCCCACCCATGTTTAGAGCAGCACAGTTTATAATAGCTAAATCTTGGAAACAGCTCAAATGCCCATCAATCAATGAATGGATAAAAGTCATGTTTTTTTAAATGCAATAGAGTAGTACTAAGCCATAAACAAGGATAAAGTTGAGACATTTTTAGCTAAACGCATGAGCCTTGAGACCATACTCTTAAGTGAAATAAATTGGACTTATGTAAATATCATATTATCTTTCTGGTATGAGAAACTGAAAGTGTAAATACGAACCAAAATTTATACTAGATACTGTGAAACAAGTAATTTTTCAAAGTGAAAGAGGAATTGGAGGGTTGAGGTAAGGAGGGAAGCAGGAAAAAAAGATAAAATGGAAACAAAGCAGTATAAATAAGGAGGGAAGAGAGATTAAAGGGAAGGGAATGGGGAGAGGAACTAAGTACATATCTAAATTGTACCAATAAACTTTATTATTAAAAAATATGATTTCAAAAGGTAAAAAGTCTTGCCAAAGAACTAAACTAGAATCAAATCAGGGCTCTAGATCTAATTACATACTTGAGCTCCCTGTCCACTTTTATAAATAAACTTAGTTAGAATATAGTACACATATTCATTTGTGCATTGCTTCCAGGTACTTTGCATTATTACAGCCAAAGTCTTTGCAGAAGAGAATGAGTGATCCATAAAGTTCAAAATATTTACTGGCTGAACCTTTACAGAAAGTTTGTAGACAAGGGCACAGATGACTGGTGCTCTGGCACTAGTAGTTACAAGTGTTCTTGGTGTATAGTTCTTGTTCTGATGTTAAATACCAGGAAGTAGTTCTGTAATCCAAATCCCCACTTTGACCTGTATTCCTTCGTGGAAAATCTGGAAAGACTCTCCTTCCTATTTTTAAGTTGTTTTAGGGCTGAACTTTACCCTTTGTATATTCTGGCTTCATACCATTCTTCACAAGACATAGTTTTTCATTCTCTTTCTCTTTGTCCTTCCTCCTAGTTAGGTGTCACAGTATATTATAGGGAATAACTCTTGACCTGTTTTTTGTTGTTGTTGTTGCAATTGTTTGTTTTGGTACTGGGAATCAAACTCAGGACCTTGTGCTTGCCATTTTTTTTAAATAAAACAGTGGAATACTAATATTTCAAATTGATTGTCAATGTTATGAGTTTTGGATTTTTAAAAATGAAATCATAGTATTCTTTTTATATTCATAAAGGTTTTTAACATGTGGAACTAAACTTCTATATCTTTGGATTTCATCACATACAAATACTAGTCCTGGAACAATCTCCAAAAAAGGATATGTCAAGGAAAGAATAGTACTGCAGGTAATGGTATTTCTTGGCACATGGAGAGGTCTAAATTTATATTCTTTCATAAAAAGTGTGTGTGTATACCATGATTTGGGTTATTGAAGAAACAATCTTTTAATTTCAGAATCTATCTTAACTTTAAATGTCACAAAGTCATTTCCAGTTTCTGAAAAGCAGTAGAAGCTGGGTGGAACAAACCTATAATCCTAGGTACTCTGGAAGCTGAGGCAGAAGGACCTTAAGTTAGAGACTAGCTTGGGCAACTTAACCAACACTCTGTTTCAAAATAAATAATCTAAACTGGGCATGGAGGTACATACCTGTAATCCAGCACTCAGGAGGGTGAGACAGGACCATTGTGAGTTCGAGACTAGCCTGAGCTACAAAGTGAACTCAAGGCCAGCCTGAACTGGATAGTGAGACTTTATCTCAAAAAGACAAAATAAGTAAATAAATAATCTAAAGTATGGAAAATGTAGTTTAGTGGTAGAATGCCTTTGGATTCAATCCTCAGTACTGAAAGAAAACACAGCAATGTACACATCCCAAGGTGGGGGGAATGAATATATATATTTTTACCAGTTTGGGCTGGGGATTTAGCTCAGCGGCATAAGCACCTGCCTTGCAAGCATGTGGTTGTGAGTTCGATCCCTGGTACCAAAAAAAAATTACCAGTTATTGGTAACCACAATCAACAAAAGCCAAGAAGCATTAATTTAATATTCAATGTAAATAATCCTTATTGCTAAGAAAAATAAGTTTTCTTAAGCTAATGTGGCAGATAATTCAACTGTAATTTGATCAATTTTCTTTGAATTTTTAAGGTTGATTTTCCTTCTCCTACATTTGATATTATTTACACAACTCCTCAAGTTGACAGAAGCATTAGACAGCAATACAATTTAGAAACACTGGAAAATGATACAAAGGAAAAACTTCTTGATATTCTTCACAGAGACTCATCACTTGGGTATGCTTTGTTTGTTCTTTTTTGTCTGTGTATCACCTACAATGTGAAGGTCAAATTAAGAGCTTATATTAAATGCCCTTAGTTATTTCACTTTTTAGCAGTGCTCTTGGTAAGGAAAATTTTCTATTTAACTTAATTTTAAAAAATTACATTAAAAGCCCATTTGGGAAATGGATGTGTAGTTGAGGTGTTCATCACTTGCCTAGCATGTGCTAAGTGCCAGGTTAAAGTGCCAGCACCACCAAACAAACAAGACACAGTCAACCTTATAGAACTGCATCAATTTAGGAAATTAACAGGCAAACAGACTGAGAAATATAATAGATGATCAATATATTAATTTCCTTAGTCTATAAAGAACACATCAGTTAGATAGCAATTCAGTACTGAAGGAATGTGTGCACAGATGGCACTGCTTTTTGAATGTTTGAAAAGATGTCCAGTTTCTCAAGGAAAAATAATTTAGTGCAAGATATTATCTTACATCAGAACAGCAAAATTAAAATGCTTCATCATTTGAATCCTCAATCATCATAAAGTGATTGAGAATTCAAAAAAGATGTGAATTAAATAAAAAACATAACACTTTTAGAGAACACTTTAACAAATTACTCAAGTTACAGTTGTGTATATTGTGCAATCCATCAATGTTCCTTCCATCTGTATTTCATAGAGAAAACTTATATATTTGCTTATAAGGATAAAAATATTTATTACAATATTTGGATTGCTGAGAAGCTGATTGGAAATGTCTATCAACAATAGTTAAGTCATTCAGTAGTGAACTACAACTATTTAAAATAAAGTTAAAGCTATATGTACCAGTATATAAGATATGTTAAATGAAGAAATCAAAGAGCTACATAGTACATATAATGTGACTATTAGCAGAAGGGAAAAATTAAAGATCTAAAAAACAAGATATATGTGCTTCTCTATGAGTAGACTGTCTCTGGAAGAATACACAAGCTTAGGTGATGAGTTGGAAAGAGAGACTTTACTATGCACCTTTTCCAATACATGGATTTTTTTTTAAATCGGTACCGGGGATCGAACTCATGACCACGAGCTTGCAAGGCAGGAGCTTATGCCGCTGAGCTAAATCCCCAGCCCATATATGGATTTTTTAGTTCACCATATGAAATGCATGTGTTTCACTGTATGTATTATATGTATAAAAATGAATGGAATATAAAGTAGTAAAATATTTATTCACAGGAACATTTTTCATTAAGTTTAAAGCAAGTAGAATGAGAATATTCAGAGCGATTTGTTTTCGTTTTGATTACTCTTAATTCAATGTATAATCATTTTCTGAAATTTTATAGTAGCTGTTGGAATAGTAATACATGCCTGAAATTCTAGCACTGGGAAGCTAAGAGGGAGGATCACAAGTTTGAGCCTAACATGTGCAGCTAAGCAACTTAGTGAGACTTTGTCTCAGAAAAAAAAAAAAGGATCAAGGAATGTAGCTCAGTGCAAAGGCTCTAACCCTCCAAAATGATAGCAGCATTTGTATTTTACATAACATTAGAGTTATACAATGGATGAAATCCTTGCACATTTAGGGTGAGGTCTACTAATTCATCTCTCATTTGTAGTATGTGGCATTTGGTTTGAACTCAGTAAATTTGTATTGCACTGAATTATCCTTTGTTTTCATGACGTTCTTATTAGGTAGCATGATTTCTTTCTGCACCCAAATTAGAGTAAAGTTATTATACATTGCATTTTTCTGTTCCAAAGTAGTATTAATGTTTTCCCCAAGAAATGAATAAATTTCTTTGTGTTTTTAATCATTGAGGTTATAACTATGTTGTTATATAGTATTAATAAGAAATAATTTAATTCTATTATGAATGCAGGCTTTCTAAAGAAGATAAGGCATTTTTGTGGGAGAAACGTTATTATTGCTTCAAATACCCCAATTGTCTTCCTAAAATACTAGCAAGTGCCCCAAACTGGAAATGGGTTAATCTTGCCAAAACTTACTCATTGCTTCACCAGTGGCTGCCATTGCATCCATTGGCTGCATTGGAGCTTCTTGATTCAAAGTAAGTCAATTTATTATGCTTTCCAATGTAGGCAAACATTAATTAATTTTTACAAACTAATCCCAAAATTGAATATATAGTATAGTAACCTTTTCTTCCTGAAAAAGAAACACATTGCTTCTGAATAAAGAATTATGTGAATATTCTTAGGAACAAAGTGAAATTGTATTTTTCAGGACATATGGTTTCAGTGGAAGGAAATCTCTGTTAAACCCTGATTTTCTGATATTCCAGATTTGCTGATCGGGAAGTGAGATCCCTAGCTGTGACTTGGATTGAGGCCATTAGTGATGATGAGCTAACAGATCTCCTTCCACAGTTTGTGCAAGTGAGTTTGTTACTAGGTTACCTTACTCCAGGAGATTAGTAAGGGTCCCTTTCTATCTTTATTAAAAGCAGTTTTGTAGTACGGCAGTGTCAAGGGCATCACATATGGATTTAGTGATTCCCCCCCATTGTCATCTGCTCCACTTGAATAGTGTATATACGTAACTTGAATTTTAAGTTCGACTTTTTAGAGTCTCATAACAAACCAGACTTGGACTTTTCCTTGATTTTTTTTTTTATTAATTAGTGAAACTTTGCTAATAAATATTATTCCTAAGTTCATTTTTGTTTTATTTTATCACTTTAGCCTATAGTAATTAACTTGTTCAGTTTGGTAAAAATTATCTTTTCATTTAAGAGTAATGTTTGATTTACATCGTTCCGCTTTTGATAATTTCATCTGGATAGTTTATTTTGGGTTTGGCCACTACTAAGTCTTACTTTCTTTTACATGTAGGCTTTGAAATATGAAATTTACTTGAATAATTCATTAGTGCACTTCCTTCTGTCCAGAGCATTGGGAAATATCCAGATAGCACACAATTTATATTGGTAAGATTTCAATTTTATTAAGTACTTTATTTCCAATCCTGATATTAGTAGTGATAACATACTCAGTTAAGTCTAAATAATATGTCTACCTTACTTACTGTGGATATCAGATGTTTTATTAAAGACATTGTTTTATTATATGTTGTGCTATCTAATTTTTTGCCTTTTTGATACAGGGTCTCACTATGCAGTTCAGGATGGCCTTCGGCTCCTTTTGTAGCCCAGGCTGGTCTCGAACTTGCAAGGATCTTCTTGCCTCAGCCTCCTGCATGCTAGGATTACAGGAGTGTGCCACCATGCCCAGCAATTTTTTTGTCTTTTTGAGACAGGGTTTCACTATGCAGTTCAGGCTGGCCTTGAACTTACTTTGTAGCCCACAGTGATCTTTTTGCCTCAGCCTTCCATGGTCTGGGATTACAGGTTGTGCCATATTCTGGGTGAATGCATGTTTTTAAAAAGCTAAAATTTTATGCTTTTAGAAAGAAAAAACTGACAAAACCCTCTATTGCAAAATACTTGGCAGGTTGTATCTCTGTATTAATAAATGAGTTTTTTGGGGTTTTTTTTTTTTGGTACCGAGGATTGAATTTATGACCTCGTGCTTGCCAGGCAGGTGCTTATACCGCTGAGCTATATTCCTAGCCCATAATTGAGTTTTTACTTGCTTATATACTTAATATTTTTAAATACAAAAAACAGAATTTGTTAAATAGATTTTTAAGGGAGGTTCATCTAGTTCTCAGAAGTGACTGACATATATATTTTACTGTGTTAGGCTTCTCAAGGATGCCCTGCATGATACACAGTTTAGTACCCGATATGAGCATGTGTTGGGTGCTCTGCTCTCAGGAGCAGGAAAAAGACTCAGAGAAGAACTTTCTAAGCAGACAAAACTTGTACAGCTATTAGGAGCAGTAGCAGAAAAAGTCAAGCAGGCTAGTGGATCGGCCAGACAGGTATGTGACCATAAAATAGAATGTGTTTTAATGTTAAAAGATTGTTGTGGTGCTGACAAAATAAGTTTTCACTCTCTATCAGTAGACTCCCAATAGAACTATACATCTGTATTATTTGGGGCAAATAAAATTCAAAGGTTTTTTAAAATATGTAGGAAAAGATCTTATAACCTAGCTCAAAAAAATCAATCATATCTCCATTACCCCTTTTCTCCACTGAACCTAGAACCTTTGCACTAAGCTTAAACCTGGGGTCCTTCTGCCCCAGCTTCCTAGAGTGCACAGATTACAGACATGGTTCAGATTTTTGTTTGAACACCTGTTTTCACTTTAAGAATGAATTGCTGAGTCATACAATAATTCTATGTTTAATTTTATTGAGGAATCACTGAACTGTTGTTTCTAGTAGTTACATCATTTACATTCCTACTAGCAATACAGAAGAGCTCTAATTTCTCTACATCCTTACCAACGTTTGTTATTTTCTGAGATTTTGAGGACTGTAAAATTTTATATATATATATGTATGTATTTATATTTTGCATTCTAGGGGTTGAATACAAGGTCTCATGCATGCCATGCAAGTGTTCTACCATTGAGCCATATGCCCAGCCCTTTTTATTTTCTGTATTAACTTTGAAACAAAATCTCACTGTGTGGCTCAGGCTGGATTAACTTGTACAACTTAAATTGTAGTCCAGGCCCAGCCTCAAACACATCCCTCCTTAGCGTCCCAAGTAGCTGGAATTGCAGGTACATATAAGCCACACCTAGCTCAAGTTTTTGCTTCTTTGGTAGTATTTCTTTTTTAATATTTATTTCTGTTAATTTGTAAAGTTGCGATCTCACTTGATGCCTGGAACAGTTATATAGCCCTAGGCTTAAGCAAGCCTCCTGCCTCAGCCTTGCAACTAGCTGGAACTACAAGGCGTGCACCACCACATCAGACTCACTAGTATTTGTAGGAGATTCTTAAAGGCAGAATAGCTGAGTCAAGAGCTCTATACATTTTTTAGTTACAATAATTTGTTAGATTGCTCTCTTTAAAACAAAACAAAACAAAACCCTATGCCTATATACACTTCTTTCTCCACCAAGTGATTATGAAATATTTCCCACCATTTGATGTTGTCTTAAATGTCACCTGGCAAATGAAGAGCTGCATTTCAGTTTTGCATACTTTCATTTCTTTGTAATTGTTAGCAAATTTTAACATATTTTGTGTGTTGGTCGGCCATTTGTACTTTTCCCTCTACGAACATATTTTGTGTTAGTCCACCATTTGTACTTTTCCCTCTATTCATAGCTTTTTCCCATTCCAATTTTGTTTATGCAGTAAAAATGAACATGTTTACAAACCCCCCCCCCCATCTGGCAGTCAGGCATTTTATAAATTGTGTCTACAGCATAATGTAGTGTCTTAAAAATAGATCTGAGTTTTCATTATGTATTTACAGTAACAATTTCTTTCTATAGGTTGTCCTCCAAAGGAGCATGGAAAGAGTACAATCCTTTTTTTTGAGAAATAGATGCCGTCTTCCTCTCAAGCCAAGTCTAGTGGCAAAAGAGCTAAATATTAAGGTGACACAGTACTTATTAAGTTCATGTTAAATTTCAAAATAATATGTAAAAAGAAGGCAAATGGGCAGGTATATTTAAAGTAAATGAGGATGAAACCTCCATAGTGTGGTTATAAGTATATATGAAAGGACATCTGTGATTACTATGCATCTCAGCATATTTTTACCCAATCACTAGTCCTAAAAGACTTAACAGTATAAAACTATTTATTACCTTGGTTTAGATTATTGTTTCTCTTAAATTGGTCCTCCCTGCCCAATAGTAGGGCTTGAACCAGGGCCTTCACACTCAGCTATGTCCAAGCTCTTTTATCTTCTATTTTGAGAAAGATTCTTACTAAGTGAATTTGGCTAGGCTGGACTTGAACTTGTGATCCTCATGCTTCAGCTTCCCAAAGTAATGGATTTACAGGCATGCATCACCATGCCAAGCTTGGTGTTATCATTTTAAATTAGCTTTTTAGTTCGTTTCACTTAAAAATGAGATTTGATTTCTGCTATTGAAATTGGACTTTTGATTGCACAGACTATAACACTGTTATAAGTAGAAGTAGAGATCTCATCCCAGAACTGCCACGCTTGGTCAGTCTTGTGGTCCATTCTATACCTGGCTTCTTTCACTAGTAAAAGTACCAAAGGATGGTTTATGGGAGGAAGTGCTTTAAGACACCTACAAGGCTCAGATTTGAAATATTTTTGTCTCAGGTTTTTAAGTTTTTGTTTTTCTGCTTACGATGTATTGCTCCACCTGTACTATGTGTAAATTTTTAAAGTATTTTCATAAACATATCTGCCAGATCATCTAAGAATCATTTCTTCTGTGTTGTTTTGTTTGCCATAATTCAAGAAGTAAGTGAAAGCCTAGGACAATAAATAAATCATGAATTCATTTTTATTTCAGCATTGTTTTCCTAATATTTGAATATTGTATTTGCAGTCCTGTTCCTTCTTCAGTTCTAATGCTGTGCCCTTGAAAGTCACAATGGTGAATGCTGATCCTATGGGGGAAGAGATTAACGTCATGTTTAAGGTGAACAAGATAGAGATAACTTTTGAGGGGGACAGGATCTCACTGTGTTGTCTAGACTGATCTTGAACAGTTGGGCTCAAGAGATCCTCCTGTCTCAGCTTTCTCAGTAGCTAAGATTACAGATATATGCCACCATTAATTAGCTACAATTTCTTTCTTTTAAAAAAATAGCAATTAAAAGAAATTGCTTTATCTAATTCCTTTTCCAAAATTACAGGGCAATTTTGTCTAGTACTTTCATTTGAGTAATTAGACGAACATTATTATTGACATAAACTGTTTCCGAACAGATTTGAGAACCAAGTTGGTTGGGCCACACAGATTGAACATGTAACTGCAGGCAGTACCTGTAGTGCAGACTGTGATGCGAATGGCACCCCCTAGAGTTAACAGTACAAAATGGAAGATGATAAGCACTGGCACTGGTTTTGGGAAACATGGATCACTATGGAGAGCAGTAGGATGGCAGCACTGCCGAGTCTTCTCTTCTCACTGTGTTGTGATCATAATTTATCTATTTTGAAGAAAGATGGAGATTTTTAATTAATTGATAAGTGGAGGTTCAGAACAGTATGTTCTATCAGACCACCTTAGATATAAATTTATCAAAGTCTCATACTCTTAGGTCTGGTTGGGACTCCATATTTGGTCTTACTGATATGAGTATTTCCTAAAGCAGTGTCATCTGTTTTAATTATAGAAATTGTATGTGTTGAGTCTTAATATTTGTAGAACATATCCTCATCTTTTTCATAATTTTCTTGGGAATGGTTAACTTACTGGGGTTCTTGTTAGGAACCTCCCTACCTGAGTTTGGGGTTTGAACCCAGGGCCTTTGTACAGCTACAACACCACACCCATTTTTGAGACAGGGTCTTATGAAATTTCCCAGGCTTACCTTCAACCTGTGATCCTCCTACCTTAGGTAGGGCCCAGTCAAACTTATTTATTTTGGGAGGTCTAATTTCTTTAAAATAACCTTTTATTTTAAGATAATTGTATACTTAGAGACAGACCCAACAAATTATTTAAGAAAGCTTTGTGAATGCTTTACCCAGTTTCCCTCAGTGGTCATGTCTTTTATGATTAATGTAGAGTATCACAATCAGAATGTTGCCATTGATACAATTAAAATACAGATCGTCAAGAAGATCCGTAGGTAGAACTCTTTTTTTTTTTTTTTTAAGAGAATAAAACAAAAGAGGACAAGATCTAAGCAGATCAGAACAGAGCATTGTAAGCAACATAGCACTTCACAACAAGACAATTGGATATTAACAGTAGCTATCATAATGTCTCTTTCTTGGAAATAGTTGAGCTTAGCTTTACACACAATCATGTCAAACATAACAAAATAGAATAAAACCACTTAAAAGAATGACAGTTTTACAAGGCATTCTGAACCAAATAACCGAAGATGAATGATGGCTACTATATTATCTCATTTTCCATAAAAGATTTGTTTATACTATCATACATATTAAAATCCAGTAAGACATATAGAACCAATGGTAATAGAAAAACAAAAGCATGGTAGGACTTCAGAGCAAGATGATAGTAAATCAACAATGGCTGCCATATTGTCTTTCCTCCAAAGTAACTATTCATACCATCACATATATTAAGATCAAACAAAACAGAATAAAACCATTCCAACCAATGAATGAAAACAAGACTTCAAAGCAATATAATGGGGAACCATGATTACCATAAAATCTTCTGTACTCTTACCATTTCTTACACTAGGGAGACTATATAGTATTTATATATGTGAGTTTTATTTATTTCACTTATGAGTATGGATTCAAGTTGCATCCATTTATTTATAAATATCTCAATGTGATCATTCTTTATAGCTGAGTAGTACTCCATTGTATAAAAGTACCACAATTTTTTTATCCATTCCTCAGTTGATGGGCACTTAGGTTGTTTCCAAGATCTGGCTATTACAAATCCTAGGTAGAACTCTTGAAGACATAGGCATAGGTAGAGACTTCATCAATAAAACCCCAGTCATACAGGAAATATTACAAAGAAGCAACAACTGAGATCTCATATTAAAAAGCTTTTGTACAGCAAAAGAAACCACTGACAGAGTGAAGGGACAACCTACAGAGTGGGAAAAATTTTTTGCTAGCTGTTCCTCAAAGGACTAATATATAGAACATGAAAAAGATACTCAATACCATTGGTCATTCAAAAGATGCAAATTAGGGCCGGGGATTTAGCTCAAGTTGCTTAAGCACCTGTCTGGCAAGTGCAAGGTCCTGAGTTCAATCCCTGGTACCAAAAAAAAAAAAAAAAAAAAAAAACCAAAAAGATGCAAATTAAAACAATACTGAGATTTTTCTGAGATTCCATCTCACTCTAGAAAGAGTGGCTATTATCAAGAAATCTACCAATAACAAATGCTTGTGGGACTGTGAGGAAAAGGAGACCCTTCTCTACTTGTGGTAGGAGTGGAAACTGGTGTAACCACTATGGAAATCAGTATGGAGATTCTTCAGAAAACTAAAACTAGAGGTTCCTTTTGACCCAGGTATTTCCCTTTTTGGTATCTTCCTGAGAGAATTAAAAGCATCATACCACAGTGATGATGTGATGACACATATATATAGTAGCACAGTTTGTAATAACTAAATCTTGGAAACAGCCCAAATGCTATTTTTTAAAAATTTTATTTAAAGAGAACAAAACAGGGGCCTGGGATTTAGCTCAGAGGTTCAAGCACTTGCTTGGTAAGCACAAGGTCATGAGTTCAATCCCTGGTACCAAAAAAACAAAACAAAACAAAAAAACAGAAAGAGGGTAAAATAATAGTTTAAGAAAAAAAATAAGAAATCACTAGTTGATAATTACATATGTTCAAGTTACAAAAGTAGAGCATACAACGTGGACATTCAAACAGTGAGACTGCAAACAGTTCTGTTCACCTATCCCAACAAAAACTTAGTAATATGGTTATCAATCCTACACACTTAAACATACATGCAGTTATTTCCTTTAGAGTACTTTTTTTTTCCTCTCTTTTTTACAGTAACAGTTACACACTTTGGGTTTTATTACTCCTACATTTCTATTACTTTTTACACTAGAGACACAATGTGATATTTATAGATATGATTCTTGTTTATTTCACTAATGAGGATAACCTCAAGTTGTCTCCATTTACCTATGAGGGCCTCAAGATCATCCTTTTTATAGTTGAGTAATATTCCATTGTAGAAAAATACCACATCTGTTTCATCTATTCTGTGGTTGATGGGCATCTTGGTTGTTTCCAAGATTTAGCTATTACGAATTGTGCTGCTATGAACATGGGTGCACATATATCACTGTGATAAGACCTTTTCAGTTCCAAATGCTATTAACTGATGAATAGATAAGGAAGATGTGGGGTTTTTAGTACAGTGGAGTACTGCTCTGTCATAAAGAAGTATAAGCTTGAGAGATTTCTAAGTAAATGGATGCACCTCGAGACCATATTCTTAAATAAATCAGACACATGTGTTTAGATATTATATGGTCAGTCAGCCATGGTGGCACATTCCTGTAATCTCAGCACTCAGGAGGCTGAAGCAGCAGGATTGCTGTGAACTCAAGACCAGCCTGAAGTGCAGAGCAAGACCCTGTCTCAAAAAGACATAAATTGTCTTTCAGTGAGGATCAAAATATAGAAAAAATGTTGTGAAATAGGAAGAAAATGTTCAAGTGAGAAGAGATAGGAGGGAGGAGGAAAGAAAGAAAGGGAAAAGAAAGAAAAAAGAATAAAATAAAAAATGGAAACAAAATTTTTGTAAATAAGGAGGGAAAGAGGGATTGGAGAGGAGAGAGTGAGAAAAAAAAGCAGCAGAAAAATGCATCATGTACAGCTACAGATTCCCTGTGATGAATGTGATCATTGTGTATATCTAAAATTACCAATAAAATTAATTTTGAAAGGATCCTGTGTTGTTCCATTCTAATTCAGTGTAATTCACATATTCTAAACTGTACAGTTCAGAAAACTGAGACATTCGTAGGTTAAGTAGCTTTCTCTAGAATGCTGCAGATTGTCTCATTGTTACTTTATTTCCTTGATTTCAAGGTTGGTGAAGATCTTCGGCAAGATATGTTGGCTTTACAGATGATAAAGATTATGGATAAGATATGGCTTAAAGAAGGTCTAGATTTAAGGATGGTAATTTTCAAATGTCTCTCAACTGGCAGAGATCGAGGTAAGTCTGTTAGATCTTTCTTGGTACCTTACTTTTTTAAGTTTTAATTTTTTTTTTTCTGAGAGTTTAGTGTCTACCTGCCTGAAAGATTCTGATGCATTTATACTGTTGTTTTAGTTGTTTCTTGTTCAGTTAATTACTGTATTTTTACTATCCTTGAGATATTGAACCTGGGCATGCACTATGCCACTAAATTATACCCCCTATCCTTTTCTATTTTATTATGAGATAGGTTCTCACCAAATTGCCCCAGCTGGCCTCAAACTTAGAATCTTTCTGCCTCATCTTCCCAAGTAGCTGGGATTATAGGCATTCACTATCATGCCAGCATTTTCTTATTTCCACTTAGTGTTATTTTATTGGTGCAATTGCTCATGATTAAATTGCTTAAAAAAGAAACAAAAACTCAGTAAGCCAGGCTTCATAGCACTCAGCTGTAATTCCAGCACTCAGGAGGTTTAGGCAAGAGATGGCCACAGCTTTGAGGGCAGCTTGGAACACATAGTGAGACCCTATCTCCAAAAAAACAAAATCTCAGTGGGTAGCCCTATTAAATCCTTTGCAGTAACCAGACATGTCTATTAATTGATAAGGATTTTAAAGACACCACTTTTTTTTTGCATTCACTATATAGCCCAGGCTGCCCTTGAACTTGTGGCTGTCTTCCTGCCTCAGTCTCTCTAGTGCTGGAATTACATGCATGAGTCAACACACCCAGCTAGACTTCAGCTTTTGAACTAAGAAGAAGGACATATCCCAAGTTAAAACAACTTTGATTTCATTTCTAAAGAACAAAATAGTCATATAAGTTATACTTAACCTTTTTACCAAGTGTTTGAGAATTTTAAACAACCCAAGTGCATTGGTACATATCATGTGTTCAGTAATTATTTCAGTCCTGAGGATTGAATCTAAGGCCTTCACACTGAGCTACGTCTTCATCCTCCCTCAGCCTTTTTTTTTGTAAGACAATCTAAGTAAGTTGCCCAGACTGGGTTTGAATTTTCAATCCTCCCACCTCAGACTTCCATAGTGCTGGGATTACAGGCATACACCACCACCATACCCAGCTGCAGCCAGCTATCATCATTCTCAGCAACAAAAGTTTATTGAATATCATCTGTAAAATGATGTGATGAAGTCTTGTGAATGTTTACATTATCTAGTTATCCATCTAGTTTTCTAGTGTATTTCCGTTCTGTTTGTGTTGAAATAATACCTGTGGTGTAGGGATTCACTGCATTTCAAGGTAGGTCATCTTATCCAGGATAGCTCTTATAGTTGTAGAGTTCTTTCTTATATTTAGTTGAATAATAATGGAACTAATTCCTGATGTCTTTTACCCATTGATTCCATATCTGTTAAAGGACTATCATGTAATTATGTTGAAGACCTCTTAAAGATAACTAGTATCACTGTTTCAGATTCTTTTTCCCCTCAGTATCAGACTGAATATCTGAGCTATCTGAGCTACAGGTCTTTTTAAATTTATTTTTATTTTGAGACAGGTTCTCTCTAACTTGCCCAGCCTGGCTTCAAACTTTCAATCTTTCGGCCTCAGCTCCCCCAGTAGCTGGAATTAAAGATGTATGCCATTGTGCCAACTTGTTTCTTATTTTAATATGATTTACTTTATATTTGCAATTTTTTAATATTTTGTTTTGAGACAGGGTCTTGCTAAATTGCCAATGCAGGGCTTGAACTGGTGATCCTCCTGATTCATACTCCCAGAGTGGTAGGATTATAGGTGCTTGCAACAACACCAATCTGCTTCAGATCTTGAGTTCTATCTTTTTCAGTCGTTTATCAAGGGAGACTCTAAATTATTATCCAATTGTGTTCCTTATAAAGGATTCAAGTAACCCGTTCTAAAAGTGGCACCAGGGTTTTGTAGAATACAAAAAGGTACACAAAGTGCCATAAGTGTGCACCAATGAAACAGTTTTTGTCCTACATCTTGGCCATCTGGTACTTGTGCATTTCATGTCTTGGTCTCATGTCAATTAATTTTGTCATATTTGATCCTCTAGTTTTCAGCTTCTTGGGTTCTTTTTAAAATCTGATTCTTGTTACATGTTGTGGAACCTCTTTGTATCTTTTATAAAGAGATAGGAAGAAAATATATTCTATAGCTTTTGGTAAGTTACTTGGAAAAGCATTTATCAAGAGCCAAGGACCAAGCCTTATGGCATACCTATTAGAGACCACCTTCAGGTGATTGCTAAATCAAGTACAGTATTTTATTTAGTAATGTTTTTCATTGTATTATCAACCATTTCAAATTTCTCTTTTTTATGTATCAGAATGGCATGGGAGCCTGTAACTTTGTTTTGTCAACTTCAGTATGCAAAATTTGTCTTGTCAAAAAGAAAAGCAGATCTATTTAAGAATTCTTACTGATAGTCTTTCACATAAATCTTCTAAGGTAGTTACTTTATCAAGTAAAACTCAACAGGAATTTCTCATCTCTACTAGTTTTTTTTGTGAGTACACTGTTTATATATTTGAACTACTACTGTCTTCTTTTGAAATTCCATGTGACTTCAGAGGTCCAGGCCCCTTTGGGTTTTTTTGCTTATAATGGTTGAATGCTTACTATGTGCCTTGCTTATGCTAAACTTTTCATGTAATGTGTCTGTTCTTATTTGTAACATGAAAAAATCACAGCCATATCCTCTGTGAGTTTTTTGCAAGCACTTGAGCCTATAGTACTCTCATTTCTTCAAAATTAAGTGATTATGTTCATACTTTCCAGACATTTATTCTGTATTACTGTACTTAATTTTTCTTTGTGTATATTTATATCTTACCTAGATTTTTTATGTTCCTTCAGGGCAGAGTCTGTTACTTTATTTCACTTTGATCCACTGGTTCATACATAGTGATTAGACATAGTCACAGAAAAAAAGATGGGAGTACTCATTAAGAAAAGTTGTGACTGTGAACTATAAAATATAAGATGATACAACCAAAATAGCATAAAAGAGTCAAATGTGCTGCGAATACTGGCACACTCCTTGTAATCTTAGCAGCCTCAGCAATTTAGCAAGATCCTATCCCAAAAACTGAAAGGGCCTGTGGATATACTCAGTGTGAAGGCCCTGTGCTGAAGAAAAAGGGGTGAGGTGGGAGCAAATGAATTCCTTCTGTTATGTGTAAGTACACTGCTGGAACCTGCCCTGGGAACTTTCTGTCATGGTGTCCTGGAGGCCTTGGTCAACTTGGTTTTTCTCCAGTTGTCTGTCCAAAGCAAATCTGTTTCTTTCCGTCCCTCTAGCATTTCCCCATGCTAGTGACTCATCTCAGGAAGTGCTGAGCTACATCCCCACTCTTTTTTATTTCAAGATGAGTGGGGGGTCCTTACTAAGTTGCCTGCGCTGGCCTTGAACCCGCAGTTGTCCTGCCTCAGCCTTTGAAGTAGTTGGGATTACAGCATGTGCTGCCATATCTAGCTCTGTATCTTTTATTTGACACAAATGTATATCCTTTATTTTTAAAATATGTAAATAAATTTAAAATTATATAGATAATATATACATATATTAAAATATCCAGATAACATATAATGGAATAAATTGAAAAATAAATTTTAGTTTCTGTCACACCTCCATCTTAGATCTTAGGCTTCCAACCCCCAAATGTAACCACTTGGATAGTTTTCAGGGAATATTCTGTGTGTTTTCTGACACACACAACAGTTTTGTTGTGCCTTTTTTTTTTTTTTAACACACAGTACTCTTATCTTAATTTTTGTTTTTAAATGACATTATTTTAAAGATATTTTTACATAAGCATATAAAAACCTACCTCATTGTAGTTCATTGTATAGATATCCCATAATTTATTAATTATTAATAATTACTTTTGCAGTACTGGGGATTGAACCCAGGGAGCACTGATGTCCATCTTCAGCCCCCCACCCCTCCTTTTTAAAATTTTGAGACAGCTTCTTGGTAAGTTGCCCACAGTGGCCTCAAATTTGCAATCCTCATCAGCCTCCTAAGTAACTAGGGTTACAGATGTGCCCCACCATGTCCAGCTTCCCATAATTTATTTGATGCTTGCTTTTAAGGAAATTACAGTTTAAAAAACAAAACAAAACAAAACAAAACAGACAAAAAAAAGAAGCAGTTTGTCCAGCCAGCAACATTCCATTTTATAGGAAGATAAAACACAAATTTTTGTGTGTCACAAAGACAGTCTTCATGTGTTTATCTTACTGAAAGAGCTTAATGTGCTTCTGCCTTGCACAAATATACTATTAGGGACAGTTTTTCTTGTTGAAATGGCAATGTATATATGTCACTTTATTATCGGGGTCAGTATCATGTAGCTTGTCATTAAAATTACCAAGCAGGCATGGTGGCACACACCTATAATCCAGCACTCTCAGAGGCTGGGGTAGGAGGATCTAAAGTTTGAACTCTTTTCCTCAGGTTAGGGGGTAGGAATGCAGCTCAGTACAGAAGCCTTAGGCTGAATCCCCAGTATTGCCCACCCCACCAAAAAAATTTCCCCTTTGGGGATTAGAGCTCACACATATAGTCAAAAATCAACTTTCACATGTTGGTTCTTTTGAAAAAAAAAAAAATTTTTGATTACCCACATTTTCTAGTAAAGCCTGCCAGGCATGATTTTTTTGAAAATGATAATTGTTAGATGATGCCTTATGTCAAGTATTTAAAGCTGCTGAGTATGGGTGGCACACACCTGTAGTCTCTGAGGCCAGAGGATTGAAAATTTGAGGCCAGCCTGGACAACTCAGGACTTTATCTTAAAGTATAGAAAGGGCTGGGGATACAGCTCATGGGTAGAGTGCCTGTGTGGTCAGTACCCCTTACTAGGGGATAGAGATGAGGAATGAAAACTATTTTTTTAAAGCTTGCTTTTGGGAGATATTTTTTCACATGGCTTACTGTTTTATCGTTAAAGGCATGGTGGAGCTAGTTCCTGCTTCAGATACTCTCAGGAAAATCCAAGTGGAATATGGTGTGACTGGATCCTTTAAAGATAAACCTCTTGCTGAGTGGCTGAGGAAGTACAATCCCACTGAAGAAGAATATGAGAAGGTGATTAACTTGTCTCTTTATTCCAAATGACTGTCAAAAATGAATTACAAAGTTTTTAACTGCATTGATTGTCTAGTTCTGGTGACTAAATAGACTAAAGTCTATGTCAAAAAAACTGTATTTCTCTGTATAGAAAATAATATGAGGGGCTGGGAGTATAGCTCAGTGGCATGGTGCCTGCCTGGCAAGCATGAGGTCCTGAGTTTGATTCCTGGTACCACCCCAAATAATATATAATTAATATATATATACACACACACACATACATACATACACACACAGAATGCCTTTAATGAAAAGAATATGAATGAAACCAATGTTAAATTACCTCCAAAATACTCCAAATACATCCTTAGAGGCCAGTAAAATAGAGGGTATTTTTATAACCTAGAATGTTGTATTTTCAAGTATCTTGGAAGAAGTTATGGAAATGAATAAGAACTGCATCGTGTGTTTATAAAATAGATTTACAGCCCTGACTATCTAGGCTTGAATTTTGCCCTCCAGTCATCCACCAGCTATAAGGCTTTGGGAGGGTTCTTTAACCTCCGTGTGCCTCAGTGGCCTCTACTATAAAATACTATAGTTTACACTATAGTATTATAGTATATTCCATGGCTATAGACATGATTGTACAGGACTAGTAAGTTACTGTGTTATAAGGAATTAAATGAATGTGTGTATTTATAGTACAGGGAAGGTTCACAGCATTGAGACAGGTATGTGATTGACAGATGTTTTTCTTACTGGAAACATCAATTTTTTTGTATTTATTTTAGTATTGGTTTGAATTACATAGGAGAAAATGGCAGTCTCTTAGTGCACAGGTTGGTCATGACCCTAGCTTGCCTTAAGGAAAACTCACAAGCACTTTGAGTGGTGATATAAGAAGATCCCAGTTTTTATTGTCATTTACCTGCCAAATTTCTGTATCATTGTATTTCTTTTATAAAAATACAAGTGCTATTGTTGATTTGTGAAGGTAAAGCGCAGGAATTTTGTCCTTCATGGATCTTTTAAGTTATAAAGTCACTACCTTTTCTTATTTCTTTGTAGACTGGGGGAAGCAGTACAGCAGAAGCCAATGCCGGTTTATAGTAACACTGGCTTGTGATTTTTTTTGTGTGTGTGTGTGTGAGTTGTTTGACACAAGACAACTGTCAAGTAGTATACATTGAGTACTTCTTATACTTCAGGCTTTTTTTTATTGTTTTATTTTTTTTATTTTGTCTTTTGAGACAGGCTCTCGCAATGTGGTTCAGGCTGGCCTTGTGCTCACTTTGTATTACAGGCTGGTCTTAAATTTGCAATGATCCTCCTGCCTCAGGCTCTAGAGTGCTGGGATTACAGGCATGTGCCACTATGCCTGGCTGTGGGTTTTTTATTGAGTAAGAAATAGTGTATGAGTGGAATCAAATTGACTGAGTTTGATTCTTGGCTGTGCTATTTAACAGTTGTGATCTTGGGCAAATAACCTCTCTGTGTTTCAGTTTCCTTTATCTGTAAAATGGCAAAAATAATAGTACTTGGGGGCTGGGGATTTAGCTCAGAGCCATAAGTGCCTGCCTTGCAAGCACATGGTCATGAGTTCGATCCCTGTTACCAATAAAAAATAAAATAAAATAATAATAATAGTACTTAAGTCATTGATTTGTTGTGAGATTATAAAGAGCTAATATATACACACACATTATGTTTATCTTTGGTAATGATTTCTGGAGGTTATGGAATACAGTTAACCACATGGGCACATGACTGACTGCACTATTTAGAAATACAATATTTTGAACCAGACGTAGTACCTTCCTGTAATCTGAGCACTCTGGGAGGCTGGGGGAGGAGTATCACAAGTTCCAGCCTAGCCTGGGCCATTTGCTGACTTGTGGGACTCTGTCTCAAAAATATTTTTAAAATTTTTTTTCTTTAAAGACTGGGAATGTAGCTCAGTATAAAGACCCTAGATTCGGTCCTTTCACTACCACCAATAACAAGGAATGCAGGGGGATGCAGCACTTTGAAAATAAACTAAATGTATATGCTGTAGATAAAAACATTCATTGTATACATCATTGTGTAGCCAAATGCCTTGTGGTAAGCACTAGAGGGTGTGAGAAACAGGGTTCCCACAAACATGATGTTTAAATAGGCTGTTCAAAGGCAGTACGTACTCTCAAGTGGGTTCTGACAGGATCTCTACCTGGTGAAAGACAAAAGTTGGAGAGGAAGGGCAATAGTTACTTTAAGAAGAACGTAGTTGAAATACGAAAGATTGGTTTTTATTACTGTAATACAGTTTGTATGATATTGAGGGAATAGATTATGACAGGGTTTTCAAAGAGTGATAACTTAATCTTCATAAACCCTGTCCTCTTCAAAAATAATTTCTTTCCTAAAAGAATTTTATATCTTTATTATAGGCTTCAGAGAATTTTATCTATTCTTGTGCTGGATGCTGTGTAGCCACCTATGTTTTAGGCATTTGTGACCGACACAATGACAATATAATGCTTCGAAGTACAGGACATATGTTCCATATTGACTTTGGAAAGTTTTTGGGCCATGCACAGATGTTTGGTAGCTTTAAAAGGTACTAATAATGTTCTTACTATTGTTATGAAAGAAATGAGACATACCTTGTTTTTCAGATTAATGACCTTCCCCTTCTTGCTCTGCTTGTTATATGGCCCCCTTTGAACAGAACTGGAGATAAAAATGCCTGAAGTGGTTTGGGGTTATAGCTTAGCAGCATGGTACCTGCCTACCAAGTGCAAACTCCTAAATTTGATTACTGGTACCCCCCTTCCCCAAAATGCCTGCAGAGATGACTTTATACTAATAGATAAAATGAGAGAATGTAAATTTTGTTGAAATGATTTGACATTCATATCTAGTTTGTGGTATTTGTTAGAAATGTTTCCATCTGCATAATGGCATGAATATAAAATTTTTCTCTGTATGTTTGTATTCACTATTTATCTCTCTTTGGTTATGTAGATTTATAAATATTATCTTGGAAAAATTTTCATATATAAGATCTTCCCAAATAGTGAAATGATTATGTGATAGCTTCCCTGAAAATGTGAGTTATTATGAATGAAAGAAATTCAAAACTGTACTTTTTCTACTTGGAAATCCTACTCTGAAATTGCTCAGATAGCTTAGTTGAATAACCATATAATAGCAATAAACCTATTTGAATGTCTTCTAGTAATAGTGTGTGCATACTTTCATTTTAAACAGGGATCGGGCTCCTTTTGTGCTTACTTCTGATATGGCATATGTCATTAATGGAGGTGAAAAGCCCACTATTCGTTTCCAGTTGTTCGTGGATCTCTGCTGTCAGGCCTACAACTTGATAAGAAAGCAAACAAACCTTTTTCTTAACCTCCTTTCACTGGTAACTATGTTTGTTACAACCATTTAATTTTTATATTAGTATATCTGTATTTCATTACCTAAAAAAGACTACTTTATAATTTTGGAATAAATGTACTGTAGTCATACATGTCACCTATGTTACTGAAGTATTTTAAAATTATTGCTATGTGAAATAAACCAGGCATAAGAATTTACATGCTTTACTCTATTCATCAGAAGAAAAAATAGTGGCTGGCGATTTAGCTTAGTGGCTTAAGTGCCTGCCTGGCAAGCGTGAGGTCGTGAGTTCACTCCCTGGTACCAAAAAAAGAGTAGTGACCCTAGAAGTTGAACAGTAATAGCTGGAACTCAGGAGAGGTGCCTAGGGATGCTGGTGAATGTTTTGTGTCTTAACCTGGGTGTGTTCAGATTGTGAACACTCATTAACTAAACACTTAGAATTTCTACATTTGGCATATATGTTACACTTAAATATAAAATTTTAAAAAGAACAAAATTAAAACCAAAAACCCTACTACTATGACTGTTGACTGAAATTGATTTGGTAATAAGAACAGCCCTAGAAAAAAGGTTTGGATTTCAAAGTTTTTATTCATACATGGGCTTTATGATTTTTAACAAGTCACTTGACTTCCTTAGCCTCCATATTGTCATTTGTATGTGAATCACCTAGATTCCCAAAACATTAACACCTCAAAACAGTGATTAATTTATTTACTTTAATTCTAGTTACTTGACCAGCAGAAAATTTAACTACAAACTTTTTTTCTTCTTCTTCTTCTACAGATGATTCCTTCAGGGTTACCAGAACTTACAAGTATTCAAGACTTGAAATATGTTAGAGATGCACTTCAGCCCCAGACTACAGATGCAGAAGCTACGATTTTCTTTACTAGGTACGGCATATTTAAGTATGTTGTGAAAGGCACATTGCAATTTGGCTTTCATCTGTTTTACCTTAGTTTAAACAGAAACTCTTTACCATAAAGTCTGATTGAGAGGAAAAAGCTGTAACTAGCACTGCAAGAAGTGGTACTTACTGAATAAATGTAAAGGATTCCTAAGGTGTGGTTGCTGACACCCATAATCCCAGCACTTGGGAGACTGAGACAGTCACAAGTTCAAGGCCAACCTGAGCTACATAGTGAATTCAAGGCCAGTCTGAATTACATAGCAAGACTGTCTAAAAAAAAAAAAGAAAGAAAGAATGAATGAATCTGTGCTAATCTATTTTTTAGGATTAACTATAGTAATTTCCATAGATGGCCTAAGTGGTTAAAATAGCAAACTATAGGATATAGCTATAGTTACTTTGTGACATGGTACTTAAACCATATATGCCAGTGGCTGGCATTTGCATTTGTTAATACTGCTTTAAAATCAGATCTTCTGGCAAATGGGTTTTTGATATCTGGTGACCAGATTGATCACTACTACTACTGCTGCCACATCATCATAACACCACGGCCAAGAGGGGCATATGAGCTCACATTCTAATCTCTCCTTTTTTCCTTGCGTTCTGCCTCTCATGGGAGACTATAGACTCTCCTAGTCTCAGCAGTTAGGGCCATAATGAATTTAAGAAAGCTGACTTTGATTGATTGTTTCAAGAAAGAAAGAAAATTAAAAGACAAAATAGCAAAAACAAGAAAAGTAGAATACAGAGTTCAAAAAAAAATTTAAGACCATAAAATCACTAGTTGATACATTACATCTTGTCAGCTTAACAATAGTTAGAGTTATAAAATCTAAGCATAAAATGTGGTTAGACACTAAAACATTGACAGTACAAATTCTTCTGTTCAGTGATCTAACAAAAGCTCAGTATTATGGTCATCTATTTTACACACTATTACATTATATCCTTTAGAGCAATTTCCTTCTCTTTCACTTTTATGATACCTGTTATATCTATTATACTTTTATACCTGTTATACTTTTTGGATACAAGTATTCTGTCCATTCTTATTTTTTACGCTAGAGAGACAATGTGATCTTTACTGATTTGAGTCTTATTTCACTAATGAGGATATTCTCAAATTGCCTCCATTTACCAATAAAGACCTCAAGATCACCCTTTTTATAGCTGAGTAGTATTCCATTATATAAAAATACCACATTTTTTTCATCCACTCTGCAGTTGTTGGACATTTAGGTTGTTTCCAAGATTTAGCTATCACAAATTGTGCTGCTATGAACATGGGTGCACATATATCACTGTAACATGACCTTTTCAACTTTTCTGGGAAAATACCCAGGAGGGGAATAACTGGATTGAATGGAACTTGCAATCCTAGTTTTTTGAGAAATCTATACTGATTTCCATAGTGATCGCACCAGTCTGCACTCCCACCAACAGTGGAGAAGAAAGCTGACTTTGATTTGGCCTTCCATTCTAATCCTGACAGCTTAGGTGATGGTTTTGTTTTTTGTTTATTGTTTTTGAAAGAGGTTCATTTACTCCCCTGGATAAAATTACAGAGCAGATATGCGTTTGCTTATTTGGACTTTCATAACAAAATGCCATAACCTATGTGGGTTAAACCACAGACATTTATTTTCTCGCAGTCCTATACAAGATGAAGGAGTAGGCTGCTTAAGTTCCATAATGCTGGTTCCCTCCACAGACTATAAATGACTGCCTTCTTGCTGTGTCCTCATATTGGCTAGAGAAGGCTTTTCTTGTCTCTTATAAGGACTCTGTTACTGGATTTAGGCTTATGACCTCATTTAACCTTAATTCTTTAGAGGCCCCATCTCTAAATAAATTCACATTAAGGATTGGGCTTCAACATAAGAACTTCTGAGAATACAAACAGTCCATGACAAAGGCCGGATACCTGTGTTGGGGGTTCTTTCACTTTTTGAATGAATCTCTTTATCTTAAATCAAATTCTGACACTGTACGATAGGGTCTTGCCTTGAGAAATTTTAAGTTATTAATGGTATTAGAATGAAATGCACATGTACTCTACCACTAAGCCTATTTTTATATAATTGAGATAAAATCTCATTCAGTTGTCAAGGTGTGATTTGAACTTGTGATTCTCCTGCTTTAACCTCTGAGAGCCAAGGTCACAGGCATGTGCCATGATGCCCAGCTTGGATTTTCATAACAAGATAACCAAGTTACATTTTGCATATTATTTCAATCATCTTTTTACCTCTAGTAGGTCTTTCATTGGTATTGAATCTCAGAAGGCTGAAGAAAATTAAGCATCATTTCTTTCTTGTGATAAATTTTTTTGGGATGAGGTATATTTTAACAGATCTTTGGCATAAAGAACAGAGGAAGTCCTTGGTAGAGGGAGAATATGTTTAATGTTTTTAAAAATGTTTTTATTCCTTGTTATGTTGAAAGACTGTAGTATGTGTCCCCATGAAGATACATTATTAATAAACATTCTGATTTTTTTGTAGGCTGATTGAATCCAGTTTGGGAAGTATTGCCACAAAGTTTAACTTTTTCATTCACAACCTTGCTCAGCTGCGTTTTTCTGGTCTTCCATCTAATGATGAGCCCATACTTTCATTTTCACCCAAAACATATTCCTTTAAACAAGATGGTCGAATCAAGGAAGTCTCTGTTTTCACATACCATAAGAAATACAACCCAGATAAACATTATGTGAGTTTGGCTTCAATGTCTATAGACTATCCTAAATGCTGTTGTTGTCTGTTATATACCTTGCATTAACTCGGTGGAAGTACAAATAAGTGTTCTGTTCATGCTTGTTTCTTCCATGATGATCTAAAGAAAGTAAATGTACTTGAAGCACTCCCCCCACCTTTTTTTGAGACAGGATCTTGCTATGTAATTCAGATTGAATTCACTATATAGCTCAGACTGGCACCAGACTCATAGCAATCCTCCTTCCTCAACCTCTAAAGTATTGGGATTACAGGCATGTGCTACCATGCCTGGCTGTTAAATTTATTTTTTAAATTATGCAGACTAAAAGATATTCTTTCTTTTAGAGACAAAGCCAAAAAAGTAGTTTTACTCTGCTCATGCTTGCTTGCTCTTGCACGCTTGCTTGCTCTCTCTCACTCTCTTGCTGTCTCGCTTTCTCTCATCTGTCTCTCACTCTGTCTCTTGGGGGGGATTAAATACATCCTACTCTCCACTGAAGTATTATAACACAGTGCTTACTTGTTTGTTTTTAAAGTTTTGTTCTTTTTCCCACATGAGGGTATAACATTATTTTTTCTTTTGTTTTCTGCTCTTGTTCTAACTTTCCCCCACTTTTGCCATGCTGATACTTAAAGCTAGAGCCTCATGCATACTAAGCACACACTCTTCCACTGAGCTTACATCCCCAGCTACTGGGCTAATATTTTTGTTACATAATAGTTCTCAGCGTTGTTAGTTTTTAAAGTTTCTTAACTGATCTTAAAAAGCCATTTCACTACTTTGACCATTTTATTGATCATTCTTTTCCCAGTGATTTATAATTGCACTGTAAATGTATTCAACTTTTATAAATACATATCCCTCCATTTATTTCTGCTTTGCTTTGCTTTTTTGTCTTTTTGAGACAAGCTCTCACAGTGCAGTTCAGGCTAGCCTTGTGCTCACTTTGTAACCTAGGCTGGTCTCAAAACTCACAACATTCTGCTGCCTCAGCCTCCAAGTGCTGGGATTACCAGCATGCACCACCACAGCCGGCTTATTTCTGGTTTTCTGTGGTTCTATCTTGACTCTTTTCACATCAATATTATAATCTTCAAAGCACCATAACTTGAAAGAATGAACTAATAAAACATGTTTATTTTCTGTCACTTTGTAACATTTTTGCTTTTTTTCTATTTACTTTTTTTTTCATGGTGCTGGGGATGAAACCCAGCTGAATTCCCAGCCCTCTATATACTTATTTTATTTTTATTTATTTTTTTATTTTTATTTTTTGTGCTGGGAATCAAACACAGGAACTTGCACTTGCCATGCAGGAGCCTGTGCGGCTGAGCTATATCCCTGGCCCCTCTCCATTTATTTTTCAAAGTGAACAGACTTTTTACCATTTTCACTGGAAATGCACTAAATTTATAGATTTGGGAAAGTACATTTACCATATTTAACTCTGGAAATAAAATGACTTTCAAGTTCTATTTTATGTATTTTACCATGCTTAATGGTCACTTTTAGAATGTGGTTATATTTGCTATTAAGTATAATGACCTACATTTGTAATTTCCTATTAATGACATATAGTACCAAATCAAAAGCACTTGCATTATAAATGTCTTTTTCTGCCAGGAAAGTTTTTTTTTATACATTTATTGGGGTTGTTATGGGGTTCTTTTCAGATATATGTGGTCCGAATTTTGAGAGAAGGACAGTTTGAACCATCATTTGTGTTCCGGACATTTGATGAATTTCAGGAACTTCACAACAAGCTCAGCATTATTTTTCCACTTTGGAAATTACCTGGGTATGTACTTGCCCTTGTTCAAACACTTTTCTATAAGGAACAATTTATTCTTAAATGTAGGTGCAAAGCTTTATGTTAACATTTATAAGATACTTGTATGATGCCTGGTTGTTTTCCTTTGTATCACAAAGGCCTAACACAAAAAGGACCTAACGTAGAAAAGGAGCTGTAAGGTTTTTAGGGGTGTTTTTTGTTTGTTTGTTTGTTTGTTTTTGTTGTTGTTATTGTTGTTTTGAGACAGAGTCCTGCTGTATACTTCAGGCTGGCCTTGAGGTCACTATGTAGCCCATCCTCATGGCCATCCTCCTGCCTCACCATCCCACGTGCTGAGATTACAGGTGTTCACCACCATATCCATCCTGTGAGTTTCTTTTGAATGAATAAATGAGGAGTATGTGGAATTCCAGTCTCCTAATTTTAATTTAAGCTCTGACTTTGTTGTCTTTGTACCGCAGTAGAAAATACAAAATAATTTGTAATCTTAGTTTCAAAAAATTACATGCTATATCTCACAGAATTAGAGAAAACAATCTTAAAATTCATCCAGGACCAGAAGATACCTACAATAGCAAAGGCAATCATGGGCAACAGAGGCAAGATAAGGGGCATCACAATCCCTGACTTGCAATTATACTATAAAACTATTGTGATAAAAACTGTGGTACTTGCAAAACCAAAACCAAAAAAAAAAAAAAAAACCAGACCTGAAGATCAGTGGACAGATAAGAAGACTTAGAAACAACTCCAGACACACTAAGCCACATTATCTTTGACAAAAGTGCTAAATACATTCACTAGAAGAAAGGTAGACTCTTTAATAATGGTGCTAGAAAAACTGACTCTGCACATGCCAGAGATTGAAGTTGGACCCATGTCTTTAACCATGCACTAAGTTAAATTCAGGATCAAAGATATTAAAACAGAAACATTAAATCTTCTGGAAAATAGAGTAGGCAAAGACTTTATGAACAAAACCCCAATTGCTCAGGAACTGTCACAAAAAATCAACAACTGGGATCTCATTTTATTGAAAAGCTTTTGCACAGCAAAAACAAACAAAAAACACCATCAGAGGTGAAGAGATGTTGGAGAAAATTTTTTCCAGTTGTTCCTCAGACAAAGGATTACTATCGAGAATATATAAAGAACTCAAAAAAGCAGTCCTCAGATTTAAAGACCCAACCCAAAAATGGGCATCTGAGATGAATACACACTTCATAGATGAAGAAATACAAACAGGAAATAAATATATGGAAGAATGTTTAACATCACTGGTCATTCAAGAGATGCAAATTAAAACAACACTGAGATTCCACCTCATCCTGGAAACAATGGCTAGTATCAACAAAATCAAGCAGAACCAAGTGCTAGAGGGCCTGCGGGGAAAAAGGAACCCTTCTCCACTGATGGTGGTGGGAGGATAGAGTGGTGCAACCACTGTGGAAATTAGTGTGTCGATTCATCACAAAACTACTCCTACTACATCCAATTAGATGCAGCTATTCTTCTGGGTATCTTCCCAGAAGAATTAAAAACGTTATACCATGGTGATGCATGTGCATCCATGTTTATAGCAGCACAATTTGTAATAACCAGATCTTGGAAACAACCTAAATGCCCATTAGCTGAGGAATGGATAAAAAAGATGTAGGGGGCTGGGGATTTAGCTCAGTGGTGTAAGTGTCTGCCTGGCAAGTCTGCAAGGTCATGAGTTTGATCCCCACTACCACCAAAAAAAAAAAAAGTAGTAGTAGTTTTCTACAATAGAGTACTACTCAGCCATAAAGAAGAATAAACTGCAAACTTACATGTAAATGGATGCAACTTGAGACCATACTAATAAGTGAAATAAATCATACAAGCATGTGTAAACATTGTATTATCTCACTACTATGAGAAGCTGAAAGAAAATATATGGATACACAACGTATATACCACTGTTACCCGCTAATTACTGTTTAGAATTTTTTTTCTCTTTAAAATAGACTTGAAAAAAAAATTACATGCTGAATCACTGCCAAAATAATTTTGTTTGGGCCATGCCAAGCTCTTCTGAAATATAATGAACTGAAGCAGACATCACTGAAATAATTAATGAAAATCTTAGTTTTGTATCTGATACTCTTTAGAAACTTTAGCTTAATGAACAGATTTCTTATGTCAAGCTCAAAATTCTGACTAAATTTCAAAAGTGAGGTGATGCTGGACATAGTGGCCTGTAATCCCAGCACAATGGGGAGGGAGATTTCAAATTCAAGCCCTACCTGGGCAACTCAGCAAGATGCTGTTTCAAAATAAAGACGAGCTGGACATTTAGTTGCAGTGCAGAGAACCTAAGCTCAGTCTTAAGTACCACGGTACTACCATCCTCCCTGCCTAAATAAAAGGTAAGAAATAGGCAAACTAGGTATTAAATTTGATTTTCATGTACAGCCTCATCTTTCTAACATCACTAAAATAAGCAGTAGATTTGACATTATCCTTTCAGCTCTGGAGTGGATTTTAATGGCGTCAACAATAGCTTATAGCTGATTGAATGTTTGTTTTAGAGGTCAGATCTGGTGGAGTATTTGTGAGTGACTAAAGATAGGAAGAAGCAGTAGAAAATAACAAGTACAGGGAACTAGCAACACATACATCTTTGGCTGGTGTAAGCCTCATAAATAGGAAGTGGGTCATTGAAATGTTTAATCTGTAGTTCTTTGAAAGTAATTCATAAAAAAATTATAAGGGAGAAGACATCTTCAAAAGCATGTAAAATTATCTTTATGGTAAATATTGTTGATGATTCTGTAACTATTTCCAAGTGAAATAATAATAATAATTTAATTGCACTTGCTTTTTTTCTTTTGTAGATTTCCTAATAAGATGGTTCTAGGAAGAACACACATAAAAGATGTAGCAGCCAAAAGAAAAATTGAGTTAAACAATTATTTACAGAATCTGATGAGAGCTTCAACAGAAGTAGCAGAGGTGACCTTTTTATATAAGAGCTAATAACATACTATCCCTTTTATACCATACAGTAATTAAACTAACAAAGCTTTTTTTCTCTTCAATCACAGTGTGATCTTGTTTGTACTTTTTTCCACCCTTTACTTCGTGATGAAAAAGCTGAAGGAATAGCTAGGTCTGCAGGTGAGATGACTTTTTTTGCTTTGTGGATAATTCACATCTTGTCAGTCTGTGACTTTTCAGTGAATGAATGCGATAGTATGGCAGTGGGCTTGCTGGTTCTAGCCAGTGAGAATAAGAGGGTGATATTCTGAAATGAATCTATTTCTGGATAAATTTTGCTAATACACAGTGTGATTACTGAAAAAATTTCAACTAGTGGCCTACCAGGTTCTTTGTTTTTCCCACCCCACTTGCACAGTGGTCTTAAAAGAAAAGCTAAATTATTAGGTTGAAATTTGAACCACTCCATGCAGAATAAAATAAGGAGAAAAGTATTCATATTTTCAGGTGCAGGTCCCTTCAGTCCTACTCCAGGCCAAGTAGGAGGAGCAGTGAAATTATCTGTCTCTTACCGCAACAGTACTCTCTTCATCATGGTGATGCACATCAAGGATCTTGTGAGTGATTACAAATAGTGCTGATGGTAGAAGAAACCTTCACCTTGGTGGGAAGCAGTACTGTAAAGAGACTGCTTTTCTTTATAGGTCACTGAAGATGGGGCTGACCCAAATCCATATGTCAAAACATACCTGCTTCCAGATACCCACAAAACATCCAAACGTAAAACAAAAGTTTCACGAAAAACTCGGAATCCAACATTCAATGAAATGGTAAGTTAAAATCATTTCTAGAAATTTCTAGTTTTAAGATTTATAACTTTAAAACATTTTAGATGTAAAGTTTTAAGTCTCAGTTGCTCAACTGTTTATTGCACAAAGGAAATCAGTAACAACCCACTAGTATTTAATAGACTTATTTATGTAGAATAGAACTCTCAATTCTAGGTCCTTAGCTTTTTTGTTTTTTAAAGATCCTTAGCTTTTTAAAAAGACATTAAGAGGCCAGGCGGGATGGATGGCACATGCCGCCTGTCATCCCAGAAGCTGGGAAGCTGAAGCTGAAGGGTTGCCACAAGTTAGGGCCAGCCTGGGATACATAGTGAGACAAAAATACTACGGAGAGGGGGGTAAGGAGAGAAAGAG